>PVJH01003112.1:85753-150230 GCA_004026705.1 Nesogale talazaci | reverse complement strand
CACAGAGAATCCAGGACAGATAAAACCCTCAGGAATAGTAATGGGAGTAGCAGTACCATAATGGTAGGGGAAGAGGGGAGAGAAAGGGGAAGAAAGGGGAGAATGAATTCCAATGATTAAAGTACAACCACCACCACTACTCCAAGTGGGAAAAACAGCAGAAACATGGATGAAGGGAGACAGAGAAAGGTGGAAAATATGAAAATAAAAACTAATTTATAATTGATAAAGGGTTCATGAGAGTGGGAATGGGGGCAGGGAGGGGAAAAAGAAGAGATGATACCTAAGGCTTAAGCAGGAAGAAAATATTTTGATGATGATGGTAACATATGTACAAATGTGTTTGATAAGATTGATATATGAATTCTTTTTTTTTTTTTTTTTTTTTTTTAGGCATCACTGCCCTGGTGGTGGGAGTAGGAGGCTCAGCCTTTGCTCCTGTGAGCGGGAATTGAACCTCCGTCCCAGTGGGTCGCAGTCCCACACACAACCACTACGCCACCGGGGCTCAGCCCGATATATGAATTCTTACAAGAGTTCTCAGAGCTCCCAATAAAATGATTTATATGTAAAAAAGAGATTTATAGGTTCAAAACACTTTATGAGTCTGAATCAAGTTGATGCCAATTTGTTCGGTGTTTTGTTGTTTTGTCATCTTTGTCTATTACTTTGTCATTGTTTATCAATTTTAGCACTGATGATATTTTAATCTGCATTAATCTTTGTTAAACGAGACTCTTGGGCACCAAAGGATGCTTAAGAGAGCATGCTACACGATTTCAGTAGCACTTTCCCTCACCTTCAACTACAATATCTTCAGATATCATCAAGTTACCCTTGGGGAGAAGAACAGAGGTCCCCTTACTCCTTGCAATTGAGAACCACTGTGCTACCCACAAGTCATCACCAGAAAATCTGTATTGAAGAAAGACTTATTAGCCTGCCTTTATTTTAAGTTTGATTTTATTTTAAACTTTGTTTTTCACAGTTTCTTGTCATTCCTTTAGTAGTTAAAATGTGTGCTCTAAGTTATCTACCCATGATTTTTTATATATTTTACACATACTAGGTTAAGATGAGATTGAAAAAGGAAACTGTATATTGAGAATGTCTTACAAACTTGATTACCATCTAATCAAAACTATCAAAATTATATACTCAGAATAAAAATAGCAGTCTATTTTTCTCATTTCTGTTTTGCAGCAAGTGGAATAATGTATTTTGCTATATGCATCTAGGAAACACAATGAAAGAATTGAAGTACTGCACAACTGGTAACTATATTTAATGAAACTGAACTCATAATCTCGATAACATTACTTTAGTTCTTTAATTTTAAAGTAATAGCACTAATTTTCTCAGAAATAAGTATTTCTTTTTTTATACAAAGCTGAGTCATCTTGATTTTGTAAGCTAGTTTGAACTAAAAGTTCAGCATAATTGAAGTCAATTATAAAGGAAAAGAAAAATGTTACTTCTAGTTGTTATCATTAATAGAGGGCAATAGTCAAAGTTAAATTATGAGAATGCTAGGTTGATCAAACATATTTATTGTACTTAATACCCAAGTAGAAATTGAATAAAAATCTTTAAAATATGTTTGGTTATAAATATATGCTTCACTTTATTTTTGGATTCTATGTAAATGAAGTTTGTTAAACAAATGGAATATATTTATAACTTATAAATACATATGTATGTGTGTGTACATATAAATATGTAACATACACACATCATTAATCATACTGGATCTAATTATTTATAAAAAGATGTATTCTCTTTGTTCTCTCCTATCAGATATTAAATACATATGAAAATCAAATTTATGGACATATCCCAGATTGTGTTGAACTGCCCCATGCACTAATATGAATTTCAGTCTGCCAATTTGAGCATTAGGAAAAATGCTACGAATTTTCCATTAAGTATGCTCCCTCAGTGAACACCCTCTGTTTTTCTGGCAGGGCCCAGCAGGATCTAAAAAATAAGCAGCATATTGGGAACAATAATGAATATTTATGCTTTGTGGAATACTTTTACATTAATTTTCCATCTGTACTCTTAGACCCCAAAATACTAAAGTATTAGGAGGGGGTAAGAATAAATGTGTTATAACTCCTTAGATAAGTGATAGGAAGGCATCAATGAAAGGATGAGCCAACTAACTTATGTCTATGCTAGGCCAGGGTATAACCTGTGCACAATATAATGTATTGATCATTTTCACTTCTATATGGCACCCTGGATCATGTGATTTCTATGAACTTAGCCTTGGTTTCATGACATTGTATGGAAATAAGTGATAGAATACACAAATATTTATAATGAGGAAGGGAAATATTTATAATGAGGAAGGGAAAGCTTTTTTTTTAATTGTAAGAGAAAAAGAGAATTCCATAAAGAATAATGTTTATAGAAGAAAGCAAAAATAAACCTCAGACACAATCTTAGCCATTCACACATTAATTTATAAACTTAAAGCATAAAATAAAGCAAAAGCAAGGGTAAAAAACTGTTGAACAGCTCATGTTGACTTATTTACAAAGACAAATCCAGGATGCAAATTGCCCGGTGAGTTTTTTAATTAAGTATCTTAATTCATTTTACTTCAAGGAGCTCATTGATTAAAGTATTTGTGGCATCTTTTGCTTGAAGTTCCTGTGATCTATATTTGGTAGAAAATGCTCATAGATCATGCTTCTAAGTAAACTTTGACTGTGGTGTGTTAGTCCAGGTAGACTAGAGGAACAAATTTCATAGACAAGCATATGGATATAAGGAAAAAGTTTATATACAAGAGGAACAGGACATTGAGAAAACATCCCAGCCCAGTCCCAGTTCACAGTCTTAAGTCTGATATTAACCCATATGCCCGAAATCAGTCTATAAAGTCTCCTTTCGACTCACGATGTCACAGGTCAGTGGGTGCAGAATCCCAGTGCTCTCAGAGGTCTCCACATGGAGCCTCACTTCCAGGGCTCAGGGTCCATCAACAGCATTCCATGGTGGCAGAAGCAGCTCATCGCTGGCAGAGGTCTCCATGTGGCCGCTCCAGCTTCAGAGGGCTGGCTCCATGAGGGCAAAGTCATGTGGTCTCTCTGCTGGCTCGTCCAGCTTCTCGGATGCTGCCATCTTGTCTTGTCCATGATTCATCGTCTCTGAGACTAACTCCCAACAACTGGGAGATAGCTTCTCGTCTTCACAAGGGAAATATCACGAGATTTCCCAGACATATCAGGAGAAAGTCATGCCCACACAGAGGCCTCATTGGCTACTCAATGGCTATCTCCAGATTAACAGGCTAGACTCCATCCCTACATCTCAATCATGAAATTAACATAAGCACATGACTGCCACATATGGCAAAAAAAATAGTGCAAGACATCTGGATATAAATTGGAAGTTTTTCTGACAACCTGGTATTTCAGAAAATCAGAGGGTAGATGTCACCTAGAATTCTTGTTGCTTCATCCTGTTTCTTTGCTTTTTGCAGTCGAATTGAATGGCGGAATTTTTGCTTTTCTCTGGCAAATATTAAGTTAAACAGACCAGAGTTGAAACAATAATAACTGACAAAATGTACTTACACATGGATAAATGAGCTCTCGTGACAAAGTGAATCATTCCTAAACAGCAATAATATAAACTCAATTTATGAACTGTCTAATCTGAGCTTCCTTCACAAGTATAATCAACAAAAACAAGAGTACTATACCAACACATTGGGGGAATGATGGGTATTTTCTAATGTATTCTAAATTCAAAATCCAAGAAAAAATCCATACATTTTTAAAAACATAAATCATTTTTCAATATTCAGAGCGGGACTTTTTCTTGAGGCCCAGTATAGAATCTTAAAAGAAGCAAGTTGAAATATTAACTTTTATATAGAAAGGCTGGATAGGGCTTTCAAACCACGGTATCCACTTTTATCTTTGAACAAGAATAAAATAAGGTTTTCTGTACTTGTAATATCGTGCCCTCTCAAATGCAAAATTATGGCTTGATCATATGCAGAACTTAATTAAAAACTGTCTCTTTCACAAAAGAATTCACCTAAAAGGGAATTTTTGCTTTTTGCCAGTATCCTGCTAAAAAGAAAAAAGAAAAGAAAAGAAAAATTTGAACAGCAAACACTGTGACAGAAAAGTCTAAATGGTCCAGACAGTAGCTCAGCTATTTGTTTGAAGTCTCTCTCAAGCATTTTAAGCCTAAGTCACTGCTGGATTCTCCCTGTTGGGAGGACATAAGTGGTAGAGATCATATGCCCTGGATTGAGCTCAAGAAGATATGCTGCATCAAACTGTTTACCCCTTGACCTCCTCCCCCTCCACTGCTGGCTGCATGTATTCCATTTCCTCTAGATTAAGAAAAAAATCAATTTTCACCTGTGAAAAAGGTTTTTAGCTGAAAGCTAAATTCCCTGTAGTAAAAAAAAAAAAAAGGACGAAAATCTCAACATTTTCATGAACTGTACTTAAAGACCAAATTTCTTTGTGAAACTTTGAACTATACCTCTGATTCTCGCTTTAACTTACTTTCCTAAATTGAAAAGAAGTATCTTTGAAAACAATGAGCCATCAATACATCCACAATTGGAGATCCTGTTGTTTTCCTTTGAAGCAGTATTATCTGCGTCTTCATCATCCACTGAAGCTATAATGGAAATGATCCGAGTAGATGGTTTTACGAGATAAATGCTTATTCTCTCACTGTTGTAGCTGTTGGGTGCCATTGACTCGGTTCCAACGCACAGTGTCCCCATGCACAATGAACTCTACCACTGCCTGCTGGGTGCCATCTCCCCAATAATGGTCATATTGGGGCCCATTAGACCAGACTTGGTGTCCGTCCATCTTGCTGAGGGTATTTCTCCTTCACGGACTCTTACTTCTTCAATATGACAACCTTCTCCAAGAGTCATTTTTCCATGTAACACATCCAAAGCACTTAATATGCACTGCGAATCATAAGACTCACGAGTCTCATTATTGTAGCAAAACAGAAAAAAATGTTCTTCAAGATTCTCTCTGATGACTATCTGAGTCTGACTCACAGCAGCAACTGTAGGACAGAGTATAACTGCCCCTTTTGAGTTTCTGAGACTTAAAGTATTTTCATGGGTAGACAACTTCCACTCTCTCTCGCAGAGCAGCTTATGAGTTTGCACCACTGATCTTGAAGTTTGCAGCTCAATGCATAATCTAGTATATTCCCACAGCTCTTTAAATGAGGTTAGGATGATGTAATCAACCGAAAAAAGAGCAGTAAAGCTAAGAGAAATTCAGAAGAGTCACTGGAGGATTTATAGCTCCAATAAAGGAACCTCTAGTCTGAATATATATATATATATATATATATATATATCCCAAGCAACAATGTTGCTTGAATACAATAAAATTATTCGTACCTTTGGGTTGCAAGAAGTATGAGTTTGGATAATAATAATAGCTAGTCAATTAGCATTTCATCAATTCCTATTAGATAATTGCATATGGGGGTTTATAATGATTGATTTCAGAAACTAATTGTAGAAAACGTCAATCATGGCTATGTCTTCTTCATGAGAAGGCCACAAAAATATCTTGGCTTGATGTGAAACCACTCTAGCCAGATGTCTTAGGAATTTAGGATAATCAATCTGAAACCGGTACCCCCTTTCACAGGAAATCCTTGTTAAAACAAAATCATTTTAACTTGTCTGGGAAACTTTTGATAAAATAGACTTTAGGATTCTTTAGATATAATTAAATTACATCCCTGTCATTGGGAAATATTTTTTAGATCCACTTTACACAAAAAGACACCTGTGTCAAAACCCCCTTCCTTTCAGTGAATTTCTTTCATATTCTGATTTGACCACAATGAGAAACTTCACTTTCATTGCCATGGCTGCTAGAAATTCTGAAGCCAGATGGTAGGGACATTTGAAAAACCAATCTGACTCTTAAATGCAGCTAGACAGTGTTCCAGGGAGGAGTGTAAAAAGATCACTGGGATTTTGCAAAAACTGACTTTAGTTCAATCCGTTAGTTTGGGTCAAAGAAGTTCAAGAACACTCAACACCATCCTTGCTCCTATGGAAGTCTATCTTTCTTTCAAGAAAGATTTGTTTGTTCTTCAAATAGTTCATGATGCAATCAATATTCCTTGCCAACAGCATGTTTCAAGACCATCTATCTTTATTTGGTCTGGGGTTTTTGGTTATTTTTGCATGCAAGGGAGGCAATTTTTTTAAAAAAAATAAAGGGCCTTTAGTATTCCAAGAAACATCTTCATCTTCACATTTTAATATTTTAAAGAGGCATTTTGGAATTGATTTGCCTGTGGAATATCTTTGATTTCTTGATTGCTACTCCCCTGTGTTTGGATTGCAGATCCCAGGAATAAGAAGTCCTCAAACCCTTTCAATGTTTTCTCTGATCATCATGATGTTGCTATTGGTCTGGTAGCGAAGGTATTTTCTTTTTCTTTTGTTGTATTTTTAACAGTTTTATTGGCACATAATCTACATATCATAAGATTCAGTAATACAATCATACCAAGAAAACTTGTGCCAAATGGGAGCTATTCTTTCTCAATGTTAAATTTTAATCCATACTAAAGACTGTAACTCTTGATCTTCATCAGTCAGTGATCCAAGTCCTCTTTTTTTCAACAAGCAAATGTCATATGCATATCAAAGATTGAGTTTCCCTTCAATCCTGATATCATGTTTTTCACACAGTCTAATTTATGGCATTGCTTGCTCAATATGAAGATCAATTAAGGGTTAAAAAATACAATCCTGACACATAACTTGCCCAATTTTAAACTGAAGTATTCCTTTTTCCTATGTGTCTTGATTACACATCTTCTGTATCCAGCTTGACTTCTTGGTATTTCAGAAATGGTAAATTACTATAATCTAAAAACTCATTCAGCAAAAATTTGTTTTTATATTATATTAGTGATAATGTTTGATAACTTCCACATTCTGTTTGATCACCCTGCTTTAGAATTGGCATGGTTCAGGATCTCTTTCAGAGTCATTTGGACAGATAGATGTCTTTCAAATTTCCTGGCATTTATGAAATGGTACTTCCAGTGTTACATTGGTTTCCTGTAATAATAGCTAGTCAATTAGCATTTCTTCAATTCCTGAAGCTTTTTTTTTGCCAATGTCTTTGTGGTCACTTGGACTTCTTCTTTGTTCAATAATTGAACATTGACTGATTATGTATGGTAGAGTCACTGTGTATTCCTTCCATCTTCTTTTCATGCCTGCTTGCCCTACAGTATTATGTACAGCATTGTTGTTCTTAGTTATATTCAAGCCATTTCTTAACAAATCTATGCACAACAGAGTACAAAATTGCCCTGCCTTATGCTATATTCATAATCAGTTCTATGATTTAGGCATTTGTAGCTTTGTTATAAATCTCATTGAAGTTTTTTGTCTTAGATTGGTTCTTCTAGTGAAGCAAAATATACATGTCATCATTGTTAGGTACTGTTAAGTTGACTCTGAACAATAGCTACCCAATACAAAGGGGAAAACATGCCCAGTCCTGCTCCATTCTCAAAAGTACTCATACCACATCCCATTGTTGAAGAAAATTGTAAATCCATCTTCTTAATTAAGCGTCTTCCTCTTTTTCACTGCCACTTTACAAAACTTAAGTTCCTTCTCTAGGGACTTATCTCTCCTGACAATATGTCCAAAGCACATGAGACTATGTCTTTTCATCACTGCCTCTAAGGAGCACAATTGGCCAAAATTCATCCAAGACAGATTTGTCCTTTCATCTGTGCTTAGTACTTTCAATATTCTTAAATGGTACCGCATTTCAAACGGTTCCATTATTCTTCCATCTTCCTTATTCAATACCCAAATTTTACATACTTAAATCAGAGAGTCTTCAAACATTCCTGCTTTTCAACACTCCAATGTGGTTTGGTGCAGTAGATTTAATTAAGAAAACATGTCTTCTAATCTCTTAATGCTACTTCTGTGGACATTGTGCATTCAACTAGAAAAAAATTCCTTGAAAACTTCAATCTTTTCTCCCTTTATCATGGAATTACTTGTTTGACAAGTTGTGAAGTTTGGGGACTTCTTTCCATTGATCTATAATGCATACTGAAGGCTACAATCCTTGATCTTCATCAGTAAAGTGTTTCAAATCCTTCTCACTTTAAGCAAGCAGAATTGTGGCACCTACAGATTTTGGGTGCTTAATAAGACTTCCTCCATCCCCGATACCATGTAATTCATATAATTCAGCTTCTTGATTATTTCCTCTGCATTCAGATTTTAAAAGTATGCTAAGAAGATACAGTACTGAAGCTCAGCTATCCTGATTTTAAACCATTTAGTATTCCCTTGTTCTTTTCACACAACTTCTTTTTGATTCATGTACAAATTCCAAAGGAGCACACTGAAGGGTTCTTGAATTCCCATTTTTCTCAATGATGCCTTTAGTTTGTTATGATTTATCTAGTCAAATACCTTGGCATCATTTGTATAAATCAAGTGAACATCTTTATAGACTTCTCTATATTTAGCCAACCTCCATCTGACATCAACAATGATATCCCTTGGTCAACATCCTCATTGGAGTCCTGACTGAACATCTGGAAACTACTGCCTGTAAAACTATTGCTACAACAATTGTTGGAAGATTTTCAGGAAAATGTTACTTGCGGCTGAGCCCCGATGGCATAGTGGTTGTGCACGGGACTGCGGCCCACTGGGTTGGAGATTCAAATCCAGCAGCAAAACTGGGCTTCCTACTCCCACCACCAGGGGAAATTGATGCAAATAAAATGTTACATTCATGTGATTTCAATACTATTGTTGTATAGTTTGTGCATTCCATGGGGTCACCTTTCTTTGGAATAGATACAAATATGGATCTCTTTCTGTAAGTTGGCCAAGTGACTCTCTCCAAATTTTCTGGCATAGACCAGAAAGCGAGTGCTTGCAGTACTTCATCACCTTATTAGACATTTCCTTTCATATCCCATCAATTATATGAGCTTTGTTTTGGGAAAATGCTTTCATTGTAGCTTGAGTTTCTTTCTTTAACTTCATTTGTTCTTGTAGATGCTGTTTCCCAAAATGATGGAATGTCAAATAGTGCATTTTGGTACAGTCATTTTGTGAATTGTTTCCATCTTCTTTTGGTACTTCATTCATCATTGATTATTTTCCATATAGAATGGTTCAAGATTACAATTATATTAGTTAAGTATGACTAAGTTACTCAGAGGACTATTTGTGTCTGACAAGTCTTAGTTTTGTCAATCACCTCATACATGTGATAATTAGGCACTTAATAAGGAAGAAGAATGCAGACATTTGATTTGTAGTCCTGGTGAAGAATGTTGACAATGGCATGGACTTCCAGGAGAACAAACAGCCTGTTCTTGGAAGAAGTACAGCTAGAGTGCTCTTAAAATCTAGATGACAAGACCTTATCTTCTATAATTTGGACACACGGACAAGAGAGCCCTTGAAAAGTACACACTTCTTGGTAAAGTTAAGGTGGGCCAGGAAAGAGGAACACCCTCCATGGGAGGGATGGACCCAATGACTTCAACAATGGTCTCCAACAAAGGAGCACTTTGGAGGAAAACACAGAGCCCAGCAATATTTTGTTCTGTTAACCATAGGGCTATTATGAGTCATAAATAACTCAATGGCACCTAAGAGCAGCAACAATTTGAATACACACACACATATAAAGAAAAAATGGGGAAGTGTAATATTATCAGTCAGAACAAGGGTAAAGACCAGAATTGAAACAGACTATCAATTGTTCATATACAAGTACAAATTGAGTTTAATAAAATTAAAACAATTCCATGAATACAACATAAGTACAGCATTGAATATATCTCTCCCCCCTCTTTATTTCATCTAATAAATAGCTTTGATTAATGACAGAACATGAACTGTGGATTGATCTCAAAGATACTTCTCACAGCTTTGGAGGCTATGCATCCACATTCAAAGGACCAGCTCTAGCTGGGAGTTTGTTTTCTCAGTCAGCTCAGGAGGTGGACCCACAATGGTGCATCTTTGTTCCTTAGAGATCTACAAGTGTGTTGGCCTCAAATCTTCCATTTGGGCCAGGAGGTTCTCAATACAGAAAGGTCAGGTCCAAATCTCTTGGAAATTATTCCGTAGTTGTAGCCAGGTACTCCTTTCTCTTTGTTCTCACTTCTCCTTATATAGCTTTTAAGATAAACAGCAATTGGAATACATTTTGTGTCAAGTAGTCGTGGCTTGGGGCCGCAATGATTTGGAAGTCTACTGCAATCAAATCCATTTGATTCACAGTAATCCTAGATGGGAGACTAAACCTGTCCCTGTGGGTTTCTGAGGCTTTCATCTTTACAGGAGCAGACATCCCTTTTTTCTCTTGAGCAAGCTGGTGGATTTCAATTGCTGATCTTAATTTAGAAGTCCAATACGCCATCTTTTATGCCACAAGGGATCAGTGGTTTGGCAGTTAGGACCAAATAATTCCTCATGATGTGATCTAACACAGTATAAATTGCGTCCTCAATAAAATCATCTAACAGAGTCCTATTAATTGTAAGGTCAGTGTGGCGGCCAATCTCCTCATTTAATTTTCCTGCATTACAAAGTTCTTTTGCTCTCCTCATAAGTGTCTAGAGGCACGTTGGTGTGCCAGAAAGTCTCTTGCTCAAAGACACTCAGTACTTTCATGCCAGGAGATGCTCCCCAAGCCATCGCATACTGGTCTTCTGGTTCTGCTGCTGCTTCTTGCCATTGGCATCCAGTCTTGTGTTACAACTCTCCTCACTTTCTTCTCAGCGTTTCCCAGAATTACTTGTGATGGTCATCGTTTCATTAACAGTCTCTTGAAGGTAATCTAGGACTGTTACTATGAAAACTAAGCAAATTTATTACCATTGAGTTAATTGCAACCTATACTACTACTAGTTCTCACTGCCATTGATTAAATCTGATGCATAGCAACCTACTGTGGTTGTCCAATAATGTAACCATTTTTGGAAGTAGAAGTCACAGTCTTTCTCCTACAGAGCAACTGGTGGTTTCAAACTGCTGACCAAGCTGATTGCAGCCTGATGCTTAACCGCTACCCCATGACCTATTGTCATTTTATACCAGTGCCGCTGCAGATCTTGTGGTTAGCAGCCTAACACTTAATCCAATATGATACCAAGATCCCTTGGTAAATATAAAAATAAGCATTCAAAGAAATGTGGTCTATTCATCTCTCACTTGGGATATGTTGCTCCTATTCATCCAATTAGAACATAAGGAATCAGCTGCTATTCAATGACTTTTCTTGGATTGGCTGAGATGTTAGGACAAAAGGCAAAAGTAACTGTTAGGCTGAATATATATATATATATATATATATATACACACACACATACATATATATATACACACACACACACATAGGGAGATTGATTTATGCTCACACATCTGTAAAAGCAGACATGTTAAAGTTGGCATATTTCAAGTTCATGGGTCAGATGGTGAAGTGGAAACTTCTTAGTATTCATACAGCTGTGAAGGTTATAACCATTTACAGCTTCACAAACTCTATGCAGGGCCCATAGGAGCTTAGTAAATCTGTGGCAATGGGTCAACTTGCAGTATTTTTGATACCAAAGGTCAATTAAACAATTATGATGCTGATTTTTTTTATTTTAAGTTGAGTATTAATTATAACTGGATAAAAGAATGTGTTGCCAGTTTTGATATAGTTAAAATTTTGATTAGCATTGTGCATTTGCATACTTACAAAAAACTCTATAACATTTCATATTCCTTGTGGCAAACAAAGATTAATTTCTTCCCCGTAGAAAAAATTGTTTAAGCAGGTTTTTCATTTATTGCAAATTTATTAAGTGTTATAGAAATCAGCGTTTAGACATAAGATGCAAAGCAAAGAGCTGAAAGAAGCTATGAATGAGTGAGCAGACTCTATTGGGTTTGTAGAATACCTTCTTTTCAGCACTAATTTAAATATTTACTGAATGTTAATATGCATATCTAGATGTGTGTGTTTTATCCTAAAGATCTAGGAAAGAAATGATGAACGTAGGCTCAACATTTTTTTAAAAGCTTATTTAAAGGAGCAAAGATTGTGGGTGCTCTGTTATTATTCTTTTATGAAACTGAGCTTATTTTCCCCAGTGATTTCTTCTCATATTCATTTTTCTTCTTATTCTTATATTTCAGTCTTTAAATTAAAAAACTATACAATAGCAGTATATTAATGTATGCTATGGCAAAGTGTCAAAGTATCTAATGATATATAGAGCAAGATGTTTGTGGAAAAGGAAATTCAGGCTAGAATATTTTTTTAAATAGATAAATAAAAGGATTTAAGAGTTCATTTAAATGGGAAAGAGATACCATATTCTATAGGAATTTTCTAATTTTAGAAAAATAATATGGGAAAGAGATACCATATTCTATAGGAATTTTCTAATTTTAGAAAAATAACTACATGGGGATTTGTAGTATTATAACACTATATTTGGAAAGTAATGTTCTGTTCTCCCCTCTAGATTGAGAAAGTTTCTGTTTGTTCAATGTTCAAAAACACCTAAGGTGATCCACCAGGCTGTTACATAATTTTCACAAATAACCAGGAAGCTAGAGCTCTCAAGGGGTCCTGCTCTTACCCTCTTTCAGTCAGTCCTTATTTCAGTCTTTGAAGGCAAAAGCTTGTTCTCTTTTAGAGTCCTTATATGTTTGATACCATAATCCTAATCTTCATATCCCCAGTCTAGGAGGCACCCGTGCTGTCTTGCTTCACCTTCAGAGTGACCATTTGTTCCAAAGTTGACTATTGTGCTACTATTTGTAGAATTGGAAGAGATTATGCTCAGATATGCAGAGTGAGGAGTGGTACAATATCCCCTCTTGGATCCGGAAAAAGCCACATATACAAAATGGGAAAAGAGCCAAGGACAGTAAATTTCATGTTTAGTAATCTGGTGTCAATTTAAGGATTAAGAGTGCAAGAGGGTAGTCTAGCTTGTCAATCTGGAGATAGATAGCCAATGAGCTCTCTGTGTGTGCACAGTCCTCTCTTGAGGATTCTGGAAAATGTGATTCCTTTTGGGAGGTGGACAGACTGTCTCTCTCAGTTCACTTCCTTAGAGATTTTCTCCTGACCACACTGGCTTGAAGCCTCTTTACTGACAAGACTTACTTCCTGCAAGACATCCCCATGGAGAAGCCACATGGACCTGCCTTGATGTGGCCAGAAACTTGGACCTAGAGAATTCATGAGGAGATTCCTTCCAGGGATGAGATGTTTCCACCACCACTGATTTTGGCCCCATTGGCCAGTGATCATCTTGCATTCAGCAGCAGTGCATGTGTCTCATGAGTCTGAAGAGGACTTTGCAGATTGCTGCCAGACATATGGACTAAAATCAGACTTGTGGGCTTGGACCAGACTGGGTTGAAATGCTTTCTTACTGTACAATTGCCCTTTCTATAAAGATCTCTCTTATATACATATGAGTGTCTATGTATTTGGTCATTTAGCCTCCCTGGACTAACACATCATTCAAATAATAGGAATGGATATATTTACAGTTACACATCTCCTTACTACAGAAAGCATACTAATTAATTTAGTTTTAATTATAGAGACAAAGAGGTTACAATATTTAGAATGTCTTATGAATATTTAGTTAGTGGTAGAAGAGGTTTTCAAAACTGACCTCTTTTCAAATTAAAGTACATATATACCCAATATAAATCATCATAAAATTCAGGTTCCATGCAGAATATGTGGAATGAGGAATTCTAATCTCATCTAACCATCTTGTTCACAAACCACAAAGTAGCAAGATTGGAGAAGACCAGGCAAAGACAAGTTACTTGTAGTTATTTCCAAGTAATGTGTTCAAATGAAAAGACCTGTAGGCGTTATGGGTGCACTGATGGTGAGGACATAACAATTAGGAATTTTAGGTGGATTTTTTCTTTATAATCAAGGAAAAAAGCAAACAAAGAAAACCTGTACATTTATTTTACTTCTGCTGCCAAGACAACTTCATCAATCATTGCTACTTGATCTTAGTTAGCTAAGACATTTCACACATTTGTATTCATTCATTAGCAATTTGAAAACCAAATTAAAAAGTTACTTAGTAATTTCATTTATATTCTTACCTCTTTCCAGGGATGCAATTCAATGCTATCTGAAAAGTCCTTTTATGCAAGAAACTTGTGGAATTATTTATCTTAGATTTAGCAATGGCTCTGCTGGGGTTGGTTTCCACCCCCCCCTTTTTTGTTAAATAAAAAGGGTGGGGAGATTAGCTACAATGGAGAGTAATACAAACTTTATGGAAAATATAGACTGTACAATTATAATAAATAGAACAAGAAAATGACAAAAGTTGTACAAATTCAACAACATAAAAATTAATGAAAAGGTATTTTTAAGGCCTTATTTGAAATGAGCTACAGCTATTTCAGCTTGTATAGTTGGTGTGAAACCAACACAGTTGATTTAAATTCATTTCATTCCTATGGGCAGAGGATAATTTCTTCATAAGTTTTCCTAGACTATAAATCGTGACAAGAGTAGAAGCACTCATCTTTCTTCTACAGAACAACTGCTCTGTCTGAACTGCCCAGCTCAGAGTTAGCAGTTTAGTGTTTAACCCATTGTACCTTTTAATTCTCTTTCCTGGTCTTGTACCTTGTTCAGTCAACTCATTTCATATACCATCAGATTCAAACGGTTGGTTTTCTTATATTTCTGGAAGAATTTGGTAGATACCAATGGGAAAAAATCACTTTTGCCCTGGTTCTTGTAAGTATACAGGTGACTTAAATTTGATGCCCATTCTGATTATATTATCATCCAGACTATATGTTAAATAGTTTGTATATATTGCTTCTTGTTGTTGTATTAGTTGTTATCTATGACCTTTCTACCTGTGGGTGTTGAATATATATGTGGAGGTACAAAGGATTTATTGAGTTTTCAAGGCTGTGAGCTTCTGAATCAGATTGTTCCACTTGTCTTCCCAGACACCTTTGGACAATTAGATTGCTAATCTTTGTCTAGTTGTGAAGTGCTTAAATATTTGCACCACCCAGGAACTACAACCCCCATCTAAATCATTTGGAACTCTCTGCATTTGAACTACTCATTCTCTTTGGTCTACATGATTGAATCCCACTTATGTCACTTTGCAGTGGCTTGTATATTAATG
Organism: Nesogale talazaci; assembly: GCA_004026705.1. Taxonomy (NCBI): domain Eukaryota; kingdom Metazoa; phylum Chordata; class Mammalia; order Afrosoricida; family Tenrecidae; genus Nesogale; species Nesogale talazaci. Next base: position 134,987 of record PVJH01003112.1, on the reverse strand, counting down.
TTATAATCCTAAAGAAACCAGAAATTTCTAAACTAGCATTAATATTATATTTGAGGAATCTTCCAGGAGATAATACAAACATAGTTGCATCAATATACTTATAGGTAGCTGCCATAAAATCAAGCAAATTCATAAGGGAACATGTAAAAAGGAATAGCATTGCTAAAATATGATGTTCCTTCTCTGAAAGCAGCAGATACCAGAAAGCTATTAGCCTGTATTGTATGTAAAGACATTTGATTTTGACTCTATAAATAATAGCAAACTAGAGATGACATTGTTAAGAAGTGAAATTTGAGAGCCTTTAATTATTCTCTTATGGAACCTCTATCTATACTAAGACAGTTTTTCAAACAGAAAACAGAGATTTTGGATGTTTAAATTCAGGAAAGTTATGCTTTTAGGTTGTGTCCTTTTACCACACTTTCTGCATTGACATGCCCAGTGAAAACAAATCTGTGAAGCTGGATTCTGAGTGGAGGAAGAAAGATCATTGAAAATCTGCCAAATACAGATGGCACAGCCTTGGTAGTTTGAAAGAACCAAGCCAAGAGGACTTGAAGCACTTACTGACGAAGACCAAGACTACAGACTTTAGTATGGATCACAAGTACCTGTAAATAAAACAAAAATCTTCACAGTTTGATCAAGACACAATATTACATCAAAGGAAGAAAAGTTTAATGGTGTCAAGAATTTAATTATACTCGAATACACAATCAAGACTCATAGAAGACAAATTTAAGAAATCAAACACTATATTATGCTAGTCAAATATACTTCACAGGACATATTTAAGAACTGATAAGGGAAATGCCAAGATATGGTATTTTTAATTGTCTCATATGCCTGTAGAAACATTGGTTGTGGCCTGAGCCCCGGTGGCTTAGTGGTTGTGCGCAGGACTGCGGCCCACTGGGATGGAAGTTCAATTCCAGGAGTGGCTCCACAGGAGGAAAGGCTGCACCTCCTATCCCCATCACCAGAGGGCAGTGATGCCCACAAAACAAAAAAGAAACCTTGATTGCATAGGGGTTTAAGCAGTGGGTTGTTAACTAAAAGGTCAGTCATGCACACCTGCTTCAAGGAGAAGAAAAGCATGAGGCTTTCTGCTCTTGTAAAAATATACAGCATCTGAGGGGCTGAGCCCCAGTGACATAGTGGTTTTGTGTGGGACTGCGGCCCCCTGGCTTGACAGTTCAAATCCAGCAGTGGCTCTCCAGGAGCAAGGTTGGACCTCCCACTTCCACCAGAAGGCAGTGATGCCCCCCGCCCCCGACAAATTTACAGCATCTGAACCCCAAGTGAATACTTATACTCTATCAAACTGTGTCACTATGATTCTGAATCAGCGCTACAGCAGTGGATTTGGATCAGATGAGTGTGAAGTTGGATAGCAGATAAGCAAGGTAAGGTGGTGATTATGCTCGAAGCTGCGAACCGTGACATGGGCACTTTGAATCCACAGCCATACCACAGGAGAAAGCTGACGTTTTCTACCCCAAACCACTGGATCGATTCTAACCTGACCTGCATGGTTGCGAAATAAGAATATTAGCTCCATGACAGTGAGTCTGTTTTTTGTTTTTTGAGAATTTACGAAACATTTACATTACGGTATTGGTGAACAATTGTGAATGTACCATAGAATGCTAGAAGAGCAGACACATCTGTGATGAAAATAAGTAAAACAGCCATGATAGCCATTAGAAGTAAAGATAGTGAAACTTCATTTCATATACCTTAGACATGTTATCAGGAGTGCTCAGTCCCTAGCTAAGACACCATGTTCGGTAAAGCAGAAGATGGATGAAGAGGAGATAGATGTACGTAGCAAGATGTTCTGAGACAGTGACTGCCACAATGGCAGTCTGCTCTGCCATGGAGAGGAAAAAATAGAAAAATAAGTATTTTTCAGGTGCTTTAGTAAATACCATATTATCATCTCAAGGAGTCTTCTCCATACACCATATACCATGCTGATTAAAAAGGTTATAGAAAATCAAATTCACCCTGTGGTGTTGAGAATCATGATACGAGCTCTTTGACCAGGAAAACAAATCTTATGCAAACTTTCCTCTAGTGAAAGTAGTTTCTTAGAAAGCTGCGTGTTATGTGTACTGGATTGACAGTGAAGTTAGGGCCTAATTCTGAGCATGACCCTGGATCAGTGGTGCTGGATTTTTTGATGCTGGTGCAGCTGTGCGTCTGCAATGGCTGGGCATCACCTAAGCTAGAGCAAAAGTGCTGGCAAAGGGACCCGTTTGACACACGCCTCCTACTCCTCAGTGAATCTAGCTTAATATGTAGCAGTCTATGAAAAAATATGACTCATTCAATTGAAATATTTAAAGTGAACCGAAATGAATGAGTATTGAATATATGGTAATACAGCATCACCCACAGACACCCTCCATTTTGAAAATCATCTTGTGACAAGTCCATAAATCTCAAAGGTTAGAAAGAGTTAACATGCATTTTTATTGCTTTGGTTTAAGTAACAGTTCCTTCATGTTGCAATTTTATACTTTCCTGATTTAAAAGTGCAGGCATGTTTAAAAGTGCAGCTGTTTGTTACATATATTTATTAAAACCAGGTTAAAAAGAAGGCTAATAAATTATAATCAAACATATTTTTATTTCCTTTGTCATGATAAAAACAATTTTACACACGGAATTTAAATCTATGGAATGCTTAATGTCTTTTTGTCACATATTCTCTTGTGTATTGAGATAGAAATTATATGTTCTTAATTTATATATATTTATATGATATGAAAAAATATTTTATAAAAAAGATATGATCTGCTGAACAAGTTATATATCTTTTAAGAATAAAGCCCTGAACAAATTCTATCAAATTTAAATCTTTTAGGGCTTTAGGCAAGGGAAATCTAAGGTGGATTAAATTTTATTGCAGTAGTCATAATAAAATTTTTTAAAGTGTCTATCAGCTTCTAGTGTCATACAAGAAGAAAAAGAATTAAGATATATAAGAATGAAGATGAAACATATAGGGAGTTCTATACACAAGTCTACATGTATAATGAAGCTAAAATCTTATAAGACCATTGTATTGGCACACAAATAATGTAGAATTTAAATTGCTTCTTAGTATAGCATTTATATAGGAGATTTTTATTTACTTATGGAAATCCAGATAACTGAGTTAAACTAGGAGGAATCTGTGTCTAAATCTTTGATTTTTTAGCATATAATAATTTATTAACTACATTCTGATAAACCTTGATATTATAGATAAAAATTATGATAGACTTGTAATCCACATAATTTCCCCTATGTGTCTTGAAAATTGCCCTACAAATTTTGATATCTCTCTTTTCAAAGTTTTCCCCAAATTTTCTGCTTAATCATAATGCTATTAATTTATAAAATCATGTTATGGAGGACTCAGAACCCTTATGATACATGTATGGATTCATATATCATCCATTGTGTCAAGCATACCTGTGCATTTGTTACTATCATCATTCCCCAAACATTCTCTGATCCTTTTCTTTCTACTTGATTCCTTGATATTAGCTCCTCATTTTTCCCTTCCCTCTCCATCCCCTCTCCCTCAGCAACCGTTGATAATTTGCAAATTATTACTATTTTTTCATGTCTTACTCTGTCCAATGCCTTCCTTATTTTTAAACTATACCTGAGATAAAATATAGGGTAGATTTAAAACTGTTGCTACATAAATCACAAAAATATTTATTAAACAAAAATATAAAAATGTGAAGCTTTGTTTTTGACATATTTACATCTTGGTCTATATACACTTCTGAAGGTGGAATTTCCACCTAACACTTTCTGAAGATTCTACACCCTTCAATTTATCCCATGTAGAAACACCACTTTGGGCATCTTTGAAGGACCTATATTGCGTTGCTTCTCAATATGCTCTGGGTTTAGAAACTGAAGGCAAACTTGTAAGGACAGCATCAGAGCTGTAAGCTGAAGGAGGTAAGGTTTTCCCATGACATTCTAGGAGGGCAAGTCTTGCTATCCATGAAGAAGGAACAGGTATTTTGAGTTTTTTGTTTTTTATTTTTTAATTTTGGCACATCTTATCTGGTCTTTTTCATTAGCAAATAGGTTTTCAATGTTCTTAAAATTTCTTTATAATATACCCCGATGGTTTGAAAGAAATCTATTAAGCTTAACCCTTTATAATCCCCCAGTTGCCATAACCTTTGGAAATGACCTCTCTGATTTGAATTTAACTTACCCAGAAGATGCCCTCAGAGCCATTAATTTTATTAGACATTTAAGGCATTTCATGACATGAATGCAAATGTATTTATGAGAGAAATTGTCTACAGCCATTCACTAATTTCAGAGACATGTTTAAATATATTTTGTTTGTAGTACACCTATGCATTACACACAGAAAATTTAGTAGCAATGTGTTTAGAATTTTTTTTACCTCCTGTATTCCATTTCACCCGAGAATGCATTTTTGTTGTTTTTGTTTGTTTTTCTGATTGAATGGTAAATCATTGGCACTGCTATTAGTTTTAATGCAGACAAGTGTAACTCAAGTACTTTGTGAATACCTATCTGTCCATAGTGGTGTTAAGTTCATTGTTGAATCTCTGCATATTTAGAGGGCAATCATATCTAGACTGCCTCAATGCTATTTGTCCACCTCTCTACTATATGTCTATTGATGGTGTTTATCCGGGCTCAGGCATAGGGACAATAGTGAAGATGGTGCATAATCAGGCAGTGTCTCTTTATGTTGTGTTTAGAGTGACTATGGGTGTGAAGTGCTTTGATGGCACCTCAAACCTCCACCACCAGCAACATATACCCTCAGTGTAAGACCCTGGTAGCATAGTGGGTTAAATATTGAACTGTTAACTGAAAGGTCAGAGTTCAAAACCACCATCCACGCTATGGGAGAAAGACGACATTTTCTACTCCAAGATAAATTGTGCTCATAGAGAACCTATCCATGAATCAAGAGGCAGTTGTAGGAATAGCACAAAGGAATACATAGAGTGTAAAATCAGGAAATGTGATATCAGAGCTGCCTCTTCTTGCCATATTTATTCAATGTGAGCAAATAATTGAAGAAACTGGACCATGTGAGGAAGAATCTGGTATTAGGATTGGAGGACGTTTAACAAGTTGCCATATGCAGATGACACAACCTTGCTTGCAGCAAGTGAAGAGAAGTTGAAACACTCCCAGATGAAGATGAACTATAATTCAATGTAAGCAAAAATCCTCAAAACTGGACTAATATGCGACGTTATGATGAAGGGGAAAGGGGGAACGTTGTCAAGAGTTTTGCCTTGCGTGGATCCACAATCAATGATCAAAGGAGTAGCAATGACGAGATCCAACGGTGCATTACATTAGATAAATTGTCTGCACAAGACCGTTTTAAAGTATTGGAAGTCAAGGATCACCAATCCAGTCACCCTCAAACACATGACAAAATCAGAAGAATATGGCTTGAGATCAGTTTGGGGTTCAAGTAACATAATGTAAGAAATAGGAAAGGAAAGAAATATTTTCTAGCTTTTTGATGTAGATAATACTGCTACATTTTATAATATGGAATATGGACATATTTTCTAAATATAGGTACATTGACATTATTTTTATCCCAAATATTTGGCAGAAATTTGTCTGATAGGTGTAATTTCTATTTTTGGGGGAATGAGAAAATTAAAATAAAGTATATATTATATATTTAAGTAGTAGTCTTGTCAGACCATATTGAGTCATACTCATTGTATAATTAAAATAAAAACTTGTGCTTACTGACATGTTCTATAAACAAAACTTTTATCTTTCTAAATAATAGACATTAAAAAAACTATAATTATGAGGGGACACCACCACCCCAAACTGGAATTACACTGGGAAGTAAGGAGCTTTTCTATTATGCATTTTTCCTCGTAGATAAACATCCAACAACTAACTCTGAGTTAGTGTGCCCTGTGGCACTGCCTGGGAAAGTTCTCGCTAGTGATAGCAAATTTTTTTCCTTAAAAACAGTTTCACTGAAATCTCTTTTGTGTGTTTGTGTGTGTGTGTGTGGTAGTGACCGATTTAAGAAAACAGTATGTGGCTGTGAAATTCTGTTTCCTATTCAGGAAAAATGCTACAGAAACTGTTGTGAAATTAAACACAGCTTACAAAGACAGCCTTATGGGAAAAAATCAAATGAATGAATGGCTTTCTCATTCAAAAAAAGGTGAAATGCCCATTGATAGCAAACCTCATTATGGATGTCTGTCAACTTCCTGAATGAACAACAATATCTACTGGTAGTGCATTGGGAGTTCATTCCACCATGTCAGACGGTTAATCAAACTTTCTATTTAGAGGTCATGGAAAAGTAGCCTATAAGCATGAGACAAATTGGCCTGACTTGTGACAGAGGAGGAGAGGAACTGTTTTGATTTTGAACCTGCCTATGCAGTCATTTCTGTGCTCCAATTCTTCGCAAAAACCAGCATACCCCTTTTACCCCATGTACCTTACTCACCTGACCTTGCTCCATGCAACTTCTTGTTTCCAAGAATGCAGAAGGACATGAAAGGACAGTGATTTGACGATGCAGAATAGGTGAAGAAAAAATGAGGGAGTTGTAGTCAGCCATTCAAACAGATGAGTTTAAAAAATGTTTCCAAGAATGGAATCATATCCATCTGATAAATGTATTAAGTATAATGGAGAATACTTTGTAGAAAAAGAGGTAGTTTTGTAAAAGAACATAAATACATAGCTTTGCAAAAAGTTTATTTTTTTTGTTTTTGTTTTGGAGGGATTTCGCTCTGATGTGTGTGTGTGTGTAAATGTATATACATAGTGGAAAATATATTACTAGAATATTACAATTTCTAAATTTCCCATATTCCTGCAGGGTTAAAGTTAATTTGATATCACTCTTGACATTTTTGTATTTATGCATGCATTTTTATTTAGAATATTATAAACATATTCTTAAGTAAAATATGAAATTCTAAATTCTGAAGATGTTCCATGGAAATATGAAAATAAATTCAAAGTAATTTTATAGAGTAATGGTGCCTAAACTAAATTCTCGGTGGCTAGAATTTTTTGAGTGTATAATAAACTCTTATGGCTTGCATCTTTCTGTGAACTACTATGTTATTAGTATATTTTGGAAATAATGGTTAGGGTAAGCTATATTTTTGTATATATGTACATATATGTAATAAACTATATATGTAATCTACATATATGATATGTTACTGACATGACTTAATAATGATACACTCTTTCCTCCACATATAATATGAACATATATTCTTTAAGTGAATGAGTTGCGTGAATGTGTACATCAGATTTACAATTGGCTAATATTTTGAGTGTTATATATTGCTTTTGAAATCAATACAACACTCTGTCTGCTCATCTTTGTCCAATGGCTGTTATCTCCTCAGACTTATCCCTAGAACTGAAATTAATTGAAATCCATTTCTTAGAATTAAATGCCCATTGATAAATATGGTATTCTATCACAGTTTGCAAGAATGCTAGGTTTAGAAAAACAAGGCAGTTCCATTAAGTCCCTACTTTCACGGATTTCACTGTGTGTGTGTGTGTGTGTGTGTGTGTGTGTGTGCAAAGTCTTTGGCATATCGTACCTGAATTCAGAGTCAGTATACCTGGAGGGAGCATGACTCAGAAGAGGACTTGCCACTGCTTAAATCCAGCATATCTTGGCTGAAAGCAAAGAATACCAAAAAGATGTTTCCTCATGCTTTATTGACTATACTAAGGCATTTGGGGATCACAGCAAACTACAGACAACATTGCGAAGAATGGGAATTCCATAACACTTAATTGCACTCATGAAGGGCTTGTGCAGTTATCAGGAAGCAGTTTTTTGAACAGAATAAAACTACATAATTTAAATCAGGAAAAATATGTGTCAGGGTTTTATCCTTTCAGCATATATACACAATATTTTGATGGGCAAGTAATCTAGGATTATGGACTCTATGAAGAAAAATAGAACAAGGGGTTAGAAGGAAAACTCACTCATATGCTGAAATATGCAGCGAAGATAGTCTTGCTTGCTGACAGCCAAGATAACTTGAAGTATTTGCTGATGAAGATCAAACTCTTCAGTATGGATTACAAGTCAGTGTAAAGAAAACACAATCCTCAGCAGTGGACAAATATTTCATATCCTAATACACAGAAAAACAGGATTTTGCTTGCATCCACAATGAAGACTCATGAAAGTTGCTATCAAATAATCAAACAGCATAACCAGACAAATCTGCTTCAGAAAAAAAAATTAAAAACCTGCTTCAGAAGACTTATTTAAGAAGCGAAAGAGCAAAGATGTTACTTTGAGAACATTCGTGTACTTGAATTAATCTATTGCACATCAATTGATTCATATGTATGTGAAATCTGGGTAATGAGAAAGGAAGACTTGAGAATAGTTTATATGTTTTGATTATTGTGCTGATAACAACCAACAGATGTGTCTTGTAGGAAGTACAGCCATGGTATTCCTTAGAATTGGAAATGGAAAGATTTTCCATCATGTACTGTGTATATGTTATAATGAAAGATAGATTCCTGGAGGAGGATGTCACATTTGATGAAATTGAGGAAGAGGAAACCCTTTGATGAGTTGCGTTAACTCAGTGGCTACAACAATGGGCTTAACAAAACTCAGCTATTAGGATGGTATAGGAGCCGGCACTATTTCATTCTCTTTTACATAAGAAGGGTGACAGTGAGACAGATGCAACTTGATGGCTTCTATGATCAACAACAAAAACACATGAATACTCAAACATATATAACATTTATATAAATACATGGTGCATATATTAATTTAATGTGGTCAAATTATCCTAACCTATCAATTATTTTATAGTTAGTGTCAATAAAGTATTCCTCAGATTGTTTAAAAGAATTAAATGATTTCAACTACTTGTGTGTAGTTAAAATATATACATAAGTGACTGTTCAACTTGTGGGATATGCAATATCATGTATTTGATCTTTGAACTTGAATTGTAGCTTGCTCTCATTAGAGCTATCTTGTTACATTTAGTACCAAATTATAATCTCATTTTACTTTGAAGATTAATTCTGCCATTTGTATTAATAGCCATTGCTTAGGGTTCTGTTTTTTTTTCTGTTTTCCATTCAATTTTTTACGAAGAGTGTTTTTTTTTTTTTTTTTTTAGCATCAGAGTTCTTCATGCTGGAAACAACAAATGACTTCAGATTCAACAAATCCTTTAGGATAAAATGTTATATAAAGATCATAGGAAATTAAAATCCAGTATATAATTTTTGCATGTACACTATGCCTTTATATCCTACCAAGTTTTCACATTTCTTTGTTCATAGCATTCTTTCACTTTTGAAGGAAATGATCTTGTTTGTAAGCATTGCTTCTTCACAAACTTCATTTTTCTTTCCCAACAGCTGTCTCAACGTATTTGCTATAAATCTTAATTAGTTCCAGACTTTAGAAAGCAAAGTTGCAAGAAGCACAGTACAATTTTGAGGTAAAAACATCAGTCAAACTATTTTTTACCCTGATTTCCTTCTCTATTGTCATTTAAGACATATTTAGAGTGAGATGACAATCACTAAATGGATTCCTCATCTTTCATTTTTCAGATCCAGTGATTGTGTTTTGCTTTGAAATCAGAGTCAGTTTTTTCTCTGAAATATTGCTCTTTCTACTCCAGGGTCTAGAATATTACCACCTGCCCTATGCACCCTCAATACATATTAATTATCACTACTAATTAGAAATGTTGACACATGCATTTCTAATTACAATTGAGGTTACATCTGAAGATAAAAAGGTTTCAGTTAATTAAATATCAGGGAATATTTTCACAGGATTGGAGACGTTTGACAAAGCAATCAAGTCTAAAGCATATTGTGAAAGGTTTTGAGACCTAACACATTGCCTAAATATTCCAAACTAGAAATATCTCTGCTTTAGAACAGACTTTTTAACACCCTAGAGACATTACTCACCCATTTTAAATATCTGCTATTAACCTATATCCTGATTTCAGAACTTAAGTGAGTCTAACTAGAATTCATTCTTATGAAGTGCTAAAGTATGTTTTATGCTACGAGGCTGCTGAAGGCTTCAACATATTGAAAAGAAAATAAAAAACTAAAGTTATATATAACCACTGAGAAACAAGAAAAAGAAAACATTTCCATATAGCTAATTAAATATGTTATAATTTTATTTTTTGGGAACCTGGTTTAATAGCATATGTCATTTTTCTCAGCACCATAGGGTTGATTAGAGCTTCTGTAGACTTTTGCCAATAAGATATATGCTGGAAAAAATAAACTTTATGCACTCTCTGCTCTAGCTAGGTCCGTTTCTTAGAAAATTGGGTGCTCTGTCAGGTTTATTTTAACAATAGAGCATACAATTGTGAGGATGGATACGTCTAATGGGAAATAATTCCATTAGGTCTTTCTGAAGTTGCATCATGGAGCTCAGCTTTGGTAGCCAAAGCTTGGGGAGTGGAGGGAAACCGTCATTGATACTGAAATCGATTAGGAAGCACAAGAGCAGCGTTTCATTGTGGCCTAAGTTAACCAGACCGCAATTGGAAGATACTTTCTTGCTTTTCCATCTTGGGAGATCTTTCCAACAACAGAATCTCTCTGCCATCAAGCCTGTGCTGACGCACCGTGACCCGACAGAAGAGGCTGGAACTACCTTGGTTAGTTTCAGAGATTGTAACTATTTACGGGAAAAGCAAATGGCATAGCAGAGTTTGTGCCCATTGACTAGTGGTCTGAATGGTCTAAACCAACCATGGTCACCATGGGAAAAAGTCTGGTGATCGACTTCTGCAAAGAAACTCCTCTGGAGCTGATCTGATCAGTAACACCTGGGAAAGCCGTGAGTCAGCATGGACTGAACGGTTACGGATTCAGTCTGGTCCCTCTGTTAGGACATGTGGAGGATTCTGACATCTGAAAAGGACATTTGCTTTCGAGGGTAGTAAAAATAACTTACCCAGCATTGCTTGTTTACAACTAACACAGAATGATAAAAGAGGAAAGGTAGTGTACATATAATTGTTATTACTGAGAACCCCATATAAGTAGAAGTTGCTAAGTGCTGGGGTCTCATGAAGGAAGACCTCATGTAAAATAGTGAACTTGAGGATTGTTCCTTAAGACTACATTAGATTCACCAGAAGACACTAGGAGAACTGAAATCATCCCTGCTTCAGGGAGTGGAACTTGTCCGGTAAGAACCAGAAGTGGACCTGAAAGTGTCAGGAAGTAGAAGAGTCACATGGGTAAAACAAAAACTTTTTGGGGGGAGGGCAGAGAAAGGGATATGATTTCATCATCAAAGTGTACTGATAGTTGGTTACTACCTGATTTTTAACAAGGGAACACTTGACACTAATCCAACTGTTAGACCACTACTTGAAATTTGACAGGGACCTGGCTGACACAAATGGTTGTGATTCCATGAGTGAAAGTTGACTACTAGTCAAAAGAGGGTTGGATGAGACCCACCGAGTGGCTCCACAGAAGAAAAGAGCTGAACATTTGCGGGTCCAAATACTACAACCAAATGAGGCCTCTTCCAATAACCATGCCCACTGCTATTGAGTTGATGATGGATTATAGTGAACTCACGACATAGACTTCCACGACTCATGATGGACAGAAGCTGAAAGCCTTGTCTTTCTTCCTGGGAGCAAGAGGTGAGTTTGAAATGACTATGTTTCTGTTAGCTCATCCCAAAGTACTATGAGAATACTTTATTCTGCCACTGGAGTGCCAATATGTCCGTGTAAATATTATAGCCAAAAAAGCTTCTAGAGGATTTCTGCTCTGTCACAATTAGCTGTGGTGACTCAGGACCAATACAAATGTGCCCAACAACAACGAAGAACTGTGTGCTTATAACAGAGACTATGTCTCCTGTATCTATCCTATTACACTGAAACCAAACAATGATAAATTAAAACTTATGTTGCTTATTAAATTATTAATAGACTTAAAAACTGATTGCTTCCTAAGGAAATCATTTTTACTTTAAGTTGCTCTTCTAAAACAGGTAGTGACATTTTTGCAACATCCTGGCAGTTAGTGACATGAAAGATGATATTAAAGAATACACATTAACAGCTCTTGCAAAAGAATGATTTGATAAACTTTTCCTTTCTGAATCAATCTCGACATCTTCACAAGTATTGATATTAAGCGATTATTACTAGTCATGAAGACGCATCATCTTGAGTTACCTATAAGATTTTTGAGGCCTATGAAATAAATAATTATCATGCATAATGAGGTAATGGAGCCACATATCCTCAAAGCACATTAGTAGAAGTTAATTTGAGTTTTACTTGTTATGATAAAAATTTATATTTTAAATAGATGCATTTAATTTTCTAAATAAAAGGGATTTATATATGTATATAACATGATTGCAGAGACATATCTATAAAATATCATCAAGCATTGTATAAATACATATGCTGTGGTTAGGGGTCACCCAGTCAGTTCTTATTCATACTGACCAAGTCTGCTAATAGCAGTTGATGAGTCTTACACCATGCTGTCAGCCACTGTTACATTTGACCTTCTGTCAATGCCACTGTTTCCTTTCAGGAGCTTTATCCTCTGGTTCACTGTTAAACGTGGTTTTATTTCACAGTGATGGGTCTCTTCTGAGAGCATGTCCAAAGTTTGGGAGTTTAAGTCTTGTCATTTTCACTATGAAGGAGCATTCTGGCAGATTCGCTTGCTTTCCTGGCAGAGTAAGGCAGCAAAAATATTTGCCAGCACCATAATTCAGCCTCATCAACTCTTCTGTAGTCTTTTTTTATACCTTTCTGATACCTAGTCTTTCTTATACCTTTCACATAGAAAGAGACCACTGAAATATTTTTTTTGTACAATTGAGAATCAACTTGACATCATCTAACAGTCATTAGCCACTTCTGTAGGCATTACAACTCTACTGACAACAGATGTTTTCCCAGTTATTGATAAGGATTTAATTTTTATTTAACATTTTTGTTGTGAAATAAGTGGTAGTTTTATATTTTCAATCGTTGATTTTACATTCAAAAGTTTAAATTATCAACTCCCCAGTAGCTTACCCTCCCCCTCCCCATTTTGATCTCACTCCTCCTTCCTGTTTGTATACAACTGAAGAAAGAGTGTGGTAGCATGTCTGACATCCTTGGTCTGCACAGAGAAATGTATTGTTCTACTCCATGTCTTCCTAAGGATGATTCCTGTATGGGAGAGGTCAGCCACACCTCCACTGTCCAGTTTATTTACCGTGTTCTGACACCAGTAGACACCCCCCATGATATGTAAATTTGGTCCTGAGCCTATCAATATTGCAATACCTTGGTCTCTACCCCATATCATGAAGTATTATATAGTTAGTTCATTTACCGGTAAATGACTAATGTCACTGGTTTGACTAGAGACACACATTCATAGACACTCATATGTATATAAGAAAAAGGGTTAGATAAAGACCAAATATATTAAAGAAAACATCCCAGCCCAGTCCAGATCAAGTCCAAATCTGATATTAGTCCATATGTCCAACACCAGTCATAAATTCCTATTCAGACTTATGTAATACTTGCAATGAAACTGAATGCAGGAAGATCGCAGACCAGTGAGTGGGAAGTCTGATGCATCCTGTGGCACTGGAAGCATCTCAGAATTGATGTGAGTCTCCCCTTGACTCGTCCAGAATATATAATAGAAAGGGTGTGCCCCACCTAAGAGGAAAGAAGGCAGGAGTTCCCAGAGCCCTCGGGAGAAGGCCATGCCCACACAGAAGCCTCACTAGTTATCGCCTGATTGATAGGCAGGTTTCTACCCCTTCAAAAGTTGACGGGAGATTATGTAAATGCTACACACTATCCCTTGTCATCCCGACACTCTTACACAACTTTTTAGTAATAAATAATTTTAAGCAAAACAATAACAAAATCATATCCATACCCAATAGGATAAAACTAAACTGCATTTAATTCTATATATGTCAGCCTCATTTGAAAATCATATTCTATAACTGAACAACACAACAAAATTCTATGCCTAACAATTGCAGTTAAGTAATTCCCTCACCAAAATAGTACCATCCTATCAGCATATTATCCCACCTATAAAAGTTTGCAAACCAGCCACTTCGTGCCTTTGTCCTCCCAATTTGAGGTATATAATTTCCATACCAACCCAGTGCTCTGAGGAGACAAACATATTCTTTAATGTGAGTAGTCTTCATTTTAGTTATACCCATGTGAGTGTGCATCCATTAGCAAAGTCAAATCAGGACAGGCCATCCATAAAGTCAGCAGCAATATGCACAGTCACAGGCTCAGAAATATTTTCCTCATCTGGTCAGATTCTGGTCATTTCAATGTGGGCTGTCTCCTTTAGGCTTATCAGGATGCCCTTTGGCTACCTTGCTTTTGGGCCATGGGCCCCATCACAATTTTTCAACAACCTAGCCCCCTTTGACTAGTCTATGAACTTCAGGTGAGTTAGCTTGCTCTTCTCATCTCTTCTAGTTCCCATAAACCAGGCCCACAAGTGTCAGTAACGCCACTCAACAAATTTCTTTATTGTTGCATTTCTCCCACTTCCACTCAACATGTGGATCAAGACTATTTTAGCCTGTTCAAAGACTCCCTTTAACAGTTCAGTCTTAGAGTGAAGAGTTCCTTCCATGGTCCATTTTTTTCCAGCCTCAAGCACAAATCTCTAGTTCAAAATTCAAAAATCCAGATAGTTCCTTTTTATTCAATCTGGCAACTGCCCCAAGGAAAGTCTTCACCTTCAAATGTCCTCAGCACTCAAGATACTGAGTGGGGTTTTATCCTTCAGAACTTTCTTTGGTGGACTTGTTCTAACCCATTTAAATTCCATTCAAATGGCTGCAGGCAAGTAGTTTTACTAACAGCAATTTTGCTTCTCACCAATCATTTTTTGTCAATCATTATTTCAATAACAATAGGCAGAAGAAAACAGTATAAACCTATTTAGCCTTATCAATCCTAAACACAATTTATAAAGCTGTCAAGTTCAATCCATATCTATATTATTTTAATCCTTATCTAAATTATTCCATTTGGACAAAATATTGCCTTAGGCCTTCTGCTACTCTACCTCAAACCAGGGCCAGGCCTTCAATCTGTCATTTTCAATAAGCAGCTCTGAGAAACTGAAGGGTCGACTTCGTCCCCTGAGCTCAAATTGTACATTAGTCCCATTCATTCTTGCCACTTAGCACAGGACTAACCAAATACAACAAAATAATCAAAACTTTAAGTTCCCATGTTCTTTCCAGAAAACAACCCAGTAAACTACATGGCCATATCTGACCTCTGGCCAGTCAAAGAAGGAAAATTACCATGAGGCAAAGTCAAACAAGAATCCACTCTCCATCTTCATGATTTGTTTCTCTAGTACACCACTCCCAAGGTACCATCATGCGTTTGTCTGGGTTGACTAGAGTAACAAATTCATAGAAACTCATGTGCATAAGAAAGATCTTTAGAGAAGGAGCAATTGTACATTAAGAAAACATCGCAGCCCAATTCAGATCAAGTCCATACATCCAATATTCAAAAAGTAGTCCATAAATTCCCTTTTGACTCATGTAGCTCATGCAATGATGCCAAATGCAGGAAGATCACGGACCAGATGCTAAAAAGTCTTCTTTCTTCTGAATCCAGCAGCAGTGGAAGCCTCTCGGCACTGCTGCCAGTGTCCACATGGCTCCTCCAGCTCCAGGGCTCTGGCTCTATCTGGTTTGTCATCAGGAATGTCTCAAATCAAGGATGTGTCCCACCTCCAGGTAGGAAGACAGGAGTTCTCAGAAACCTCAGGAGAAGCCCTCACAGAGGACTCATGGGCCATGGCATAATTGACAGGCTCAATTCCACCTCTTGGCGAGCTGACAGGAGATTATGTAACTGCCACAGGCACCATACCTTGGAATCCACTTTCCTGCCCAAATGCACTAAGCTTTACTCATTTCATGGGCTGCAAAGGGCCACTCTGCCTCAAAGTGTAGATATCACCACAGCTCTTCAGCTCTGTTTTATAGGTATCCTATCATATCCCCTTAACTTTCCGTAGGGATCTCATTTACAGCTCTTCTGGGAGCTTCCCTCTCTGGGTGGTCCAGGATTCTTTTGTTTCTCTTTCTGTGGTAACATACGCAGAACTCAACAGGATGTCAAAATGGGCTAATCTTTGTGTAGAGTCCTCTATAGATTATCTGCATGCTCTCACCCAATCATTTGTTAGGTGTAAGAAAGACTGGATAGAAGAGCCATACCAAATAATTTCACTGCTCTTCAACACTTAACAACAAAGCTTGAAAATGCATTCCCAACATATGTTAGAATAAAAACTGAAAAAAAGCCCAACTCACTACCATCAAGTTGGTACTGCCCCATAGTGACCTTAAGAGACAGAGTACAACAGTTCCTGAGAGTTTTCAAAACTGTACAAGTTTACAAGAGTAAAAAGTCTTGTATTTTCCCTAATAGAGTAGAAGACCCAAACTGCAACTCCTCACCATTGAGTCAAGGTTGTGTTCTAGAGGCACCTTGTAAGTTACCAAGAATGTTGCCTTTAACAAAATTAGAAATTCTTTCGTCCACGGAGATTCTGCAGGCTTCAAAATTTTGACCATACAGATCATGAGTCAATGTGTAACCACTATGCTACCAGGTCTCCGATGTGCAACACAAGGAATGTCACTAAATCATATTTAGACATTTTAATGCCAATCATTTTCCAATTAGTAGAACAAGAAGAAAAATACAAACAAAAACATGACATATGTGTTAGGCCAAGTTGACTAAAGCAACAAATTCAAGGACATTCAATTATGCGTGAGAGAGAGAGCTTTCTATCAAAGAGCAAGTGTATCTTAAGAAAACATCCAGCCCAGTCCAGATCAAGTTCATTTGTCTGACATTACCCCATATGCCTGATATTAGTCCATAAATTTCTCTTCAGATTCACGTAGCATATGCACTGATGTCAAGTACAGGTGATCATAACTGGTGGGTGAAAAGTCTTTTGAATTCAGTGGTTGTGCAAGCATCTGAGCCCTGGGGAGGGACTACTTGTGGCTCTTCTGCAGGCAGGTGAAGCATAGAGAGTACAGGCCTTCTCAGGGGAGAAAGAAGAAGTTCCCAAATCTCATGAGGTCACACCACCCCATCTCATGAGGCATCATCAGGTTGTGACCCTATCGACAGGCTAAACTCTACCCCTTCACTCTATCAAGTTGACAGGAAATTATGCAGCTACCACAATATATAATATCCAAATGTCAAGATTTTTTAAATGAACTGATTGGCATCAATAAAACACTATATTAATTGTAGAAAAATATTTTACACTTATTTGATTCCATAAAAACACCATAAATTAATATCAGAGGACTAAAACCAGACATAGTGTTTTGCTTGATCTCAAGTTTTTAAAACCATAAGTCAATGCATAGATTACATAAAAATTTAAAAATCTAAGAATTTTGTAAAATATTTTCAACTCAATGTCCAAAGAAGAAATCAGAAATAAAAATCTATAAAATTTATTACTAGAATAAATAATAGAAGAAAAATACATAAAAATGCATGCATCACTTAAGCTAATTAGGAATAATTTTTAGTTTTTTCATGTCTATATTATTAAAATTAAATTGTCACCATCAATTATTTAATTTTTTACTTAAAGATCCCACAAGTAAGACAAAATTAAATATAACCTGAATAAAAAGAAAATTAAAATAAGCAGAATTAAAACAAACTAAAAAAAAAATACAACAGAGACTATATAAACTAAAACCTAAAATTTTTAATTTAACTAATCATATACTGAAAATTCCATAGTTCAGCTATATTAAAGAGTTGTGTAATAAACACTACAACCCGTTCTAGAACATTTTCTTCTTTCCTGTGTTTATTATTAGCTCTCCATTTCTCTCCAATCTCTGATCTCCCATTTTCCTAATAATCTAGCTACTTTACCTATAGATTTTCTTATTCTGGATTTTATAGAATGGAAAGAAAAGAAAGCAGTGTAAGTTAAAAGACCAACAACAACAAAATATAATTCAGAGTGGAAAACTCAAACCAAATAAAAGCAGGAAACATTAAAATCTGCAACAAATTTTAAAGGGTCTCAGAGGAGAGCAAGTGACCCAGAATCCATTTCAATTTAATCATATCTGCCAAAATCAAGACTACAATACTCTAAGTCTGATATTGAGACTCCTCAAATCCCTCAACTCTAGAGAGAGGAAATTCGCAAGAGTTTACAACCCTGTAGAAACCCACCAACTTGATTTGGGGCTCCCATTGTAATACATGGGAGCGTTCTGCATATCAGGGGTTCACAATTTAAACTCTGCTGCCACTCCCTCTTTTGGCATTGGATTGTGGTATTATCCGCAGAACACACAACCTGGTGTGCTTCTTATATGTGGACTTAGTTGATGCCTCATTTAGATGGCTGCTTGTTTGAGACAAGCCTTTAAAACTCCAAATGATATTTTTTGAGATATTGCCAACTTTTTTCACCCCACCTTTTTGTATCATCTATATGTTCGATGATCTCTTTATAAGATTGAGCATCCAGTAGGGTCATACCATAGGGACTAATTGTTCTTAGATTAAGACTAGGTTTAAATTCTAGCCCCAAATTCAATTACATGACTCCTTTCCAATTTAAGTTTCTTGTTATCATTTTATGACAGAAAACCTAATCGTCATCTTGGGGGCATATGGTAATTCTATTGTTAGTGCCATTAATTTATCTACTTGTATAGGACGGTTAAAACACTTGAGAATAGGAAGTTATGTCAGCATTGGCAAGGTTGAATTGCATTCCTTAAATTGTTAATTTGTACAGATTCACCTCTTAAATGAGGGAACATCATTTACATTGACCATAGGCATTGACGATAGGGCAAATTTTTCAGTAACATTCATTCATAAAGGTAGAATCATGACTAGCAGATTACCATGTTCCATATTAAGAAAGGAGGGCATTTTAGCAGTCAATATATGTGGTCTTTGGCTACCTCTCATTAAATCTCCTTTTTTTTTCTATTTTAGACATAATTGCCCTCAGGTGTTGGGAGTAGGAGGCCCAGTTTTTGCTCCTGGGAGCTGGAATTGAAGCTCCAACCCAGTGGGCCGCAGTCCCGCGCACAACCACTACGCTACTGGGGCTCAGTCTCTATTAAGCCTCTTTAAAGCAAGATATTCAAACCAAAATCCAGTGACTGCCAATCCCATTGCTCTGGGGTGGCTCTCATCTGTGTTTTGCTTGGACTTCTGTCTTAAATCTAAGGGCTATTGGAGTGTCTGAGGTAACTCCCCATACATTTTGGGGGGTTTCAATTTCAAATCTTTCTGCTGTGGCCTATATGAAGGATGTCGTGTCCCTTGACATGTCAGAATCTAATATCTCTGGTTTATAGCACGCAGTCTGGGTCACCAAAGGCTGGATGTGTAGAGACTAGGACACACGTTTCTAATGTCCCCTAGCATCCATTCATTGAGACTCTCAGCAACCCCCTGTAGAATTCTGACTCAATAACTGTTTAGAAAAAAAGTGCTGTCTTTCTCTGGCAAAGCTGCTGTGACCTCAAACTGATAACCAATTGGGTCATAGGCCAAAGTAATAGGTTTATTCTCCTCGTTGGTTCTTTCTAAATATTGTTAATTTTTTTCTGATCAGAAATGTCCCCATATGCACACCAACAGAAATATAGGCATCAAAAATATAGATACTCATCTCCCCTTATTTTGACTTGACTTTCTGGAAAGGTTTCCTTAACACTTTTTTAGGAGTGTCTATTGATGTGGTGTGAGCTTATAATAATATTGTATGGCAACAAATACCCCACTTTTCCCCTTTCTTTTTTTTTGGGGGGGGGGGCATTACTGCTCTCAGGCGGTGGGAGTAGGAGGCCCAGGCTTTGCTCCGTGGAGCTGGAATCGAACATCCATCCCAGTGGGCCACAGTCCCATGCACAACCACTACGCCACCAGGGCTCAGCTCTTATCCCCTTTCTTAAAGGAATGGCCAAGCTGAGGTGAGTCCTCCTCTGTTTCAAGGGTTTTATAGATGTACATATAATGTACACAATCATGTGCATAGGATATAAATAATATTTTATTTATGAAATAATCAATATAGCTATAAAATATTATTTTAAATTGATGAATCTCTAGAAAACTTTCAAAATGCTGCACATAAAAAAATAAAAATAAAAAAATGGTGCACAAAAGGCACATTGTGAATAAAAATGTAGCCACATCCTGAGTAAAAGAGAAGATAGCAGTACATGCATTACAAAAAATTAAGCATATTATGCATAACCTTCTGTTTGTAAATTTGACAACTTGGAAGAAATTAACAATTATTTTCTCTACAAACTTGTCAACCAATCTTGTTATAGCTGATATTAAAATGTAGGTAGTCATTTTTATGTTGAGGAAATAAAATGTGTAATGACAAGCATTCCAAAAAAGGAAACATCAATTTCTTAGATTATTTAGTGAATTCTATGGAAGATTTAATGCAAGAAAAGTATCAACTCTTTCAGAATGTAGATGAGGAAGGTACACTCCCACACTACTTTTATGAGATCATGGCAACCTTAAACACCATATGCTGACAAACTCATCAAAAGCAAAATTGATGTAGTCCATAATATCTTATGACCATGCAGCAAGAAACCTTAACAAAATGTAAAGATAATGAAGCATCATGATAATTGGGATCCATCCTACTAATGCAAGGTTGGCTTAACATTCCATAATCAAAATAGGTTATCTTATTACAAAATAATGGAGAAAAACAAAAATATTATCACAGATGTCAAAATTAACTAGGTATCTGTATAAGAAATTTCTTCCATAATTTATCTCAATCTACATTAAAAAGGTGAACCAATTTGGGTTGTATACTTAAATGTAAGAGCTAGTGCAACTACATTCTAGAGAAAATTTAGAACACTAATTCTGTAATTTTAATGTAATTGATTATATCCAAATGAATACATTTTACTTAGTGAAAAATGAAATTTGTACTCATCAAAATGAAGAAAGCTAAGACTAAGAGACAGTATTTGCAGGGCTTACATCAAAAACAAAAGAAAGACTATTCTTCTTCAGAGTAAACAACAATTAAAAAATAAAAAACATTAATCACAAAGCTCAACAACCTGATTTTAAAAATAGCTAAATGTTGGAACATAAACATCCTGAAGGATAGACAAATGACTGAGTAAATGAAAATCAACATCATTAATCATCAAGGAATGTAACATAAAACTATAATGAGTTATCATTTGTCATCTGCTGTAATGGTAAAAATGAACAGGTAAGTAAATTCACATGCTGACAGGAATTTTGAATAAGTAGAAGACTCATATATTGCTGATGTAATGAGAAATAGTGTACTATTAGAAGTATATATTACAACTCATTTTTAATTCTAGTTATTAAAAAGATAAATGAAAACAAGCAGTTTTCATTTAATAATTAGTCCTGTATATAAATTCCCATAATGTTTAAGGAGGCCAGAGACAATTCAGCAACAATTCAAGTGTATATCAATATGTCAGTTTATTTTGTTTTGTTTTGTTTTTGTGGGCATAACTGCCCCCTGGTGGGAGTAGGAGGCCCAGTCTTGCTCCTGGAGAGCTGCTGCTGGATTTGAACCACCAACCCTGTAGGCTGCAGTCCTGCACACAACCACTATGCCACTGGGCTCAGCCTCAATATGACATTTTAATAAACAAGTCATGTTGCCTCTGTATAGTGCACCACTGGTGCTACAATGGGTTAAGT
The DNA here is from genome assembly GCA_004026705.1 of Nesogale talazaci. Classification (NCBI taxonomy): domain Eukaryota; kingdom Metazoa; phylum Chordata; class Mammalia; order Afrosoricida; family Tenrecidae; genus Nesogale; species Nesogale talazaci. Next base: position 113,085 of record PVJH01003112.1, on the reverse strand, counting down.
CACAGGTTGTTACCAGAAAGGTCAGTGGTTGATTTCATCATAGGAAAGAGACATGATGGGCTGTTTCCTTGGAAATTCTATAGAGTTATTTAACTTTGCCCTTAAGGATCACTGTGAATAGAAATTAGCTGGATGCACTGAGTTTGTTTTGTTTAGGATTTTGTACAGTATAAACAAAATCATTCAAAAAACAAAGTAACGAACCAGTAAAACACAGAACAACATGGGTGATGATAAATACCAAATACTGAGTGAAAGGAGATAAAAACAAAGATAAAGAGTAGTAATCTCTAATTATAGAAAGGAGATGAATGTTTACCTCTGTTTGGCAGGTGATCAGTCCTATTCGTTTCTCCACAGAGATTGAAACTCTTCTCTTGTTTGGTTGTGGGTTACATAAGCATATATTCACTGTGTTTGAGTCATGTCTCACTCATAAATATCCAACTGGACAGAATAAAACAACGGCTCCCTTTTCTCACTTGGAGAAGCTGGTCCTTTCAAACTGCTGATGTTCTTGTTGACATATGGCACTATGGTACCATAAATTTATATACAATTATGAAAATATTGATGGTCAGCTCCTTGTGAAGTAAGAATTGCACAGTGGTTCCAGAGTATATTTTTATTGTTTTGGTATAATTTGATGTATATTTTTCCACTTAATTATGGTGGGCAAACACTAGGTAATTTGGAGCAATTTGTTCTTCTCAGCTAGGTTCTAATAGAACACCCAGAAGACCTGGCTTCTACTCCCAATTGTGTAACCTACCAACTGTGATAATATGGACAAATTAAATTCTTACAATTAGCTTTTCCATCTGTAAAAATAAACATGATTTGCAAATTCAAGGAAGCTGAAATATTTCCCTTAAATACTTGTCTTATATGTGCTAATCCATGGGCATTGTGTATCATATCATGTTAGGAGTAAAATTTTCTCACTTGCACATTGTAATATATCATAAGAAAACAAATTGTGTCTCATATTTGACTTTTAATTCTTTATGGTTCCATTTTAATGAGAAACATGCAATCCTCCAACCTCAGAAACAGAGCCAGTGCCGCCAACTAAATCCACCACCTAAGCAAAGAGGTAATGATGATGCTTGTTTTGCAGGCAGCTGCAGAATTGTAGATTTGGTTTCTCAAGTAAGAGATTTTAAGTGCTAGTACTGCATTTTCCAGGCTGAATAGTCTCAAGGAGCATTAATCCAAAAGGAAGAAAAAAACAGCTGTACAAAACAATTTATTTGGAAAATCATTAGGTCTTTGTTCACTGCTATGACTCTAAATAAATTCGAATAAAGCCAATGTTTTTATTGTTTTACTTCATTTGTAAATATAGGACAGTACTTTTGATGTGTTTTCATTGAAAGATAGAAAAATGTGTATTTTATTTTCATTTCTCTAACAATAACAATATCTGAGGAAAAATTGTTCTTCCAAGCATATCTTCTATAAGGGTGGTTTTTATGTTTTAAAAGAATGTATAAGCATTGAAAAGTGAAGAGAAAATTTGAAAGACATACCATGAAGGATAATAATAGTAAAAATATTTTGTGAATGTTTAGCAACTGCCAGCACATAGCAAGAGGTTATTTCGTTAAGAATCTGTGAAATATATGTTAAATGTAATAAACAATATTGATTTGATTTATTTTAAGAATAAATCACCATGTCATTATAGTAAAATTAAATACAGATGCAAAGTATTTTCTCAATTTTATAAATTGTTTAAAAACAAAGAAGTGGCAGGTCACTACTAGATATTCTCTCTCACATAAACAGAAACTATCTTTGACTACCAAGAAGAGATATTAATATTTTTAAAAATTGGATTTAGATTTGGGGGAAAGAACTAAGTCTATTCTTCCATTCAGACTTTTATGAATTTTAGTAATACTGTAATCTTTAGAACCATTTTAATTGTATGAAGTTTTGTTTATATGTGTGAAGAATGTTTTTGAAATAAAGTTTTTTTTTTTGAGTAAACGTTTTTTGAGTAAGAACTCTTCAGAATACTACTGATTGTGTCTATAGCTAATAAGTATACTTTACAGAAAAAAGGTTAATTTATCACCTCAGTAATTATATTTAGACAGTAAATATTAATATAAATTCATAATTGATAATATTTTACTTGGAACAATTTGAATTCATCTAGCAGATAGAAAATTTACGTGTACAGTTTCATTGTCCATAGCAGCAGAGTAGGACTTTGTCAATAAAATATATTGTCTCTGGTGGAAGAAAATATATTATGTCACCAACATCAATATCGACTTCTTTAAGGACAAGGTATCCAGGGCTGTGATGCCACATACACACAAAAAAGGACAAAGTACATCTGACTCAAGTATAGTATTCCCCACTGGACATTGAATAAGCAGTAGTGAACAGGAATGGATGCATTTGAATTTTGATGCTGGAGAAGAATATTGAAAGTACAATATTGGGTTGTTAACAGAACAGGGCAATCTGTGTTGGAAGAAGTCAAGTCTCAGTGCCCTTAGAGGCAAGGCTGACAGGGCTTCAACTCTCATATTTTGGACATATTCTCAGAAGAGACCAACTCTAGAACAGGGCACCATGTTTGCTAAAATTGAAGAGCATGAAAAGGAGGCAGTTCCTCATCACGATGGCCTGATACCAGGGCTGCTGCACCATGGACTGAGGCATAGGCATGACTGTGAGGATGGCACCATGCTTTGTTCTATTGAGTGTAGAGTTGACTTGGGTCAGAGCCTATTTGAGGGCACAGAACAGTGACATCACTATTGATCATCTCTGATCTTCTTCTATGGTTCCAGATAGCTCCTTTTATTTGAAAGACGTTTAATGAAGTTTAAGTCCTATATCTAACTTTTGCTCCTTGAATCTTCCTATCTTCCTGTTCTCGGTGTTGCCTTAGCATCTCAACATCTGTGACTTCATCTGTTCCAGAGAGTGCAGTGATATATTACACTGATGATCTAATGTTGCTATCAGACATAGAAGAACAGATCAAGGAAGTTTTAAAAACAGTGATGACTCCCTTATCCAATAGAGGCTGGTTAACAAATCCAGCAAAAATACAGGTCCGGCCCTTCAGTGAAGTGTTTGGAAACAACTTGAAGAGGAACCATGTGTGATATTTGACAGACAACCAAGAACAAGTTACTGCCCATTCCCAAAGATAAACAAGAGGCCAAGTGTTTATTTGGTCTATTTGGATTTTGGAGGACTCATAGTATGTGAAAAAGAAATGTTTGATTTAATCAATAGGATTTTCTTTATGATTATTTCTATATGAGTATCAATAAACCTGTAAAATTGAAAGCATTTTTTATTCAATGAAGTATGTGAGAAATTAGAATTAAGTAGGATGATTGTTGAGAATGCTAGTGTCTGAAAGGAAAGATAAAGAGAAAATAAAATGAAAAAGGAGCCAGGGAAGTAGTTTAGACAGTTTGGAGGAAAAAGTTAAGAGGTTTTGGTGAGAGAGAAATAATTTCTCAGAAACACAATCCACTGCATGTAGTTTATATTCTTATCTATTTATTCCTCATGCAATAAAATCAAAAGGGGTCATACTTTTCTTTTGACTCATATCCCTTAACCAAGAATCTCTTATTTAAGAAAGGTGCCACAGGCTAATCCCACCTTAAAAGCCCCCATTCTACTGTAGAAATTCAGAAACTCTAGCAACACGAATAAAAAACAAAGCAAAATAAATAACATAGCCTTGATTTGTTATTTATAACATATCATAACATATCCATAACATTCTTTTAATTTGATGATAATCTTGATCCCAAAAAACACTCAATAGACTCACAAATTCAAAAATAGTTTATGAGTTTCTTCAGCATGCACATATGAACACATGAAAAGATAATGCAAGGTTATTCTAAACTATGAAAGTCGGTGACCATAGTCTCCTCATGGAGAAGCCAACACATATTTGTGATTCTATCATTGATAAGAGTCACTCCTTGGGGAATCTTGATCATGTTCCATTTGTTTGTCATGGTTCTTTGACTTCTGTTCTTTGACTTCTGTACATCAGAATCTCATAATTTCTTTATTTAAAAATATGGCTAGAAGGGTTTTGTTGACCATTTGGATTCATATTTGTTTAGAGAGAATTGAGAATGTGCACTTCTAGCAAACCTCATGATTTCTACTTTTATATCCTAAATTCTGAGGGGGAAAAAAACTATCCTAGAATAGGGACTAGAATAGAAACTGTCTGTAAAACACTTCCTCTGTAATAAGCTCTCACACATTTTTGTTTACCTGGAATATAATTTCTATTAAATTCTACTTAATAAAATCTAGGTTAAGTAAAGATCAGTCAAAAAGAAATTGACCATTTGTCTACTCAAGGAAAAATATTCTATTATCTTCAAACAACTTGGAGTATAACTACTGTTGGTTTTGGAGATGCAAACCTATTTTTCTATCTTATTATTGTCATCCTCTTCATTGTACTAAGTACAGGAAGAGGATACAGTACAATTGCAAGAAAGACTGGTCGGACAAAGCTTCTGGAGTGTGTTAGCCTTAGCCAGCAGGCATCTGTGTCTTCTAAATTTCCAGATACTAAAGTCACTGAGGACCTTTTGCAGACTGTAAATAGAAATATTAGAAAGCAAAAAATACTTACGTATTATTTTAGGGATAACTGACAGCAGTAAATTATCTACAACACAATAGCTTTCTTAATAGTAAAATAAACAAAAGTCACACTTGAAATTCAAAGTTTTTACATTTAGGAATATTTTAGGTAGCACTAACTGATTAATGCACTACTTGCTCTATTGCTTGTCTTTCTAGTGCTCAGAGCCTATTTCTTTGAATAACAACTATCAACAGAGTGTACTGATTCTAATAAACTTATTTGAGGCTTTGCCGTCATGTGCACACCATCTGAACTATTCTTTATAGTTCATGCTATCCAGAAATCCTCAATAAAGTAAAAGCAAATCATTCTTACGGTTGCTCAGAGGTTATTCATTTAGAAGCACACATGGCTCTTAAAGACTTGCATGCCCATTTTGTTTAAGAAAATGGGATTGGTCTCTAATACGTAAAGGCAAAATAGGACTAAATAGACTTGAAATCTAAAAACAAAATCTGTGAACATATGTACATCATTCTTCCATAATTGAATAGCATTTTGCTTTGTTGATAAGGTATTATCCTGTTTCTTCACAATATTTTTACAAATTACAGCATATATCATGTAAAGGATATGTGTAGTAATTGGCACAACTTTAAGATGGATCACCCCCACAACTGTACATTTCTTGAAAATTATGCATACAATTTTTTTTTCAAAGAACAACTTTAAAGCACTCTTCATTACACTTAACACCTTTGTCAAATCTGAGATTCCATTCTTGGAAACTTTCAAAATCTCATCTGTTTGGATGGCTGACAGTTCCTCCCTCATTTTTGTCTTCACCTCTTCTACACTATTAAATCACTGTCCTTTCATGTTCCTCTGAATTCACACACAGCAAGAATTTTCATGGAGTGAGATGAGTTGTGTGGGAGAAAAAACATATATCCTGCCTTTTGCCCAAAACTGGTGCACTGAGATGGTTGCATGGACAGGTGCTTTGTTGTGGTGGCAAATCCAGACTCTCATATGCCACAAAGCATTTTCAGAACCTCTAAGTAAAAAGGTCAGGTTAACAGTGTGACCTGGTGGAAAACACTACTAGTTGAAAATTTTAACTGTTCAGGAAACTGACTGATATGCAGAACAGGGTTTGTCATAAATTGACATTTCACCATTTGTGAAATCAGAAAACACTCGAGTATTTCCCTTGGTGCTGTCCTTCTAAGCTCTATTGAACATCACAACAGTTTCTGCAGCATTTTTCCCAAACAAAACTTCACAGCTGCACACTGTTCTCTTAAATCTCCAATCACACATAAAAAAGTGAGGTTTCAATAAAATGGCTTTTAGCAAAAAAAAATAAAATCTCTGTGACCAGAGTGAACCTTCCTAGGTGATGCCACTGGGTGCACTAACTCAAAACAAGCTACTGGGTGGATTTTCACCCAATCGGAAAAGTGAGTAAGAATACTCTGCTCTGTCCATCTCACTTACAAGCTTGGGGCATCTCCTCATAGATGTGCCCTCTGCCTTTTCTTGTGCCATCATTTCAGCTAATCATTTATAATTTTTTTCCAAGATGGCTAGAGCAACTGAGGATAAATCCTTAAAGCAAAACAAATGGGAGGGGGGACAGTGTCCATGGTAGGCAATATGGAGAATTTCTGGGGAGACCTACTACTATAAGGGTCAGGACCATTCCTGCTCTCATGCCCTTCCTATTCCTTTTGAAGGAGTGTACAATAATCTGTGTAAAGTAGATCCACATGCACAATATGCTTGTACCTAATGCCCAGAGATGTGCCTCATTTCCTCTCTTTCTCTTGGTGGTGTCATGACATAAGAGGATTTTCCCCAAAGCATTGTCCTTCTAAGTCAGAAACTATTTCTATAGGACTCCAGTGTTTATTTCAAACAAAACATAATTGAGCATGTCTTTGCAATCAGGGGCTGACAGCTGAAACATTTTCCAGGTCATATACTGACTTGTCTTAGTCTAGTTAAGAAATATTCCATGAAACAGATTCAATCTAACAATGGTCTTCTAGATTTGGAATTATTATTATTATTATTATTATTATTATTATTATTATTATTATTTTCATGACTTACACTTACCAATGTCTCCCTTCACCCACTTTTCATTTTTTCATCCCCCTGGGAGGGGGTTATATGTAAATCATTGTGAATGGTTCTCCCTTTCTCCCCCAACCTTTCCCTTATCCTTCTGGTATGGCTACTCTCAATATTGGTCCTGAGTGATTTACCTTTCCTGGATACCCTGTGTTTCCCACTCCACCCATGTAGTCTAGCCCAATTCAAGCCAAGGTAGAATTGGCACCATGATAGTGGGGGTCGAGGGAGGAATCATTAGAGAACTAGAGGAAAGTTGTATGTTTCAGTGATGATGTACTGCACACTGACTCCTCCCAGTGACTCTTCTGTAAGGGGATGTCCAACTGTCTACAAATGTGCTTTGGGTCTCTGCTCTACACTCCCCCTCATTCACAATGATATGCATCTTTTGTTCAATAAAGATTCTTACTATTTTATAGCAAAATTTTCACTTACCCACATACTTCTTATTTTTCCAAATAATTTTCTATCTTCTATTATGGTTCTTCAACTGCCAAATTTATTTACTCATGCTCTTACTCTATTCACTTCAAAATTTATTATTTCATATTATTAGATAGTTTTAAAATTAAGAACTTTTATGCATAAGTGCTGAATATAATTATATGATTTGTGTCTTTAATTGATCTCTTACATCAGAGTCATCAGATCAATCCTTGATAGTTAATCCAAGTAAAAATTAAGCCAACTTGTTAAGGATGTTGGAAACCGCAAAGTCAGATTCTTTGCCATCAATGGAATTCTGGCTCATAGAGACCCTACAGGACAGGATTGAAGCACCCCAGTGAGTGTCTGAGAGTGTAGCTCTGGGCAGGAGGAAAACGTCCAATCTTTCTTTGGCACAGTGGGCTGCTGACTTTGTGGTGAGCAGGTCAATGAATAACCACTGTGCTACCAGTGACCCAAAGTATGCTGAAAATATATATTTTAATGGTTGCTGTAGTATATCACAGAGTATTACCAGAAATTCAAGCCGAATTTTGAAGTGGCATAGTAAAAAGTACATCTCTGTTGCTATCATACAGTTCTTGGCTAAAACCAAGAATAAAAGATAGGTGTCTACCTGTGTTCAATAGACCATGGAAAGACAGTAACTGTGTGGACTATAGCAGGCTGTGATGAGCATTGAGAAGAGTATTAGCATAGTAACATATGCTTGGTAAAGTCAAGGAGAAGCATAAAGAAGGCAGGGCCTCCATCAGATGGACTGATGTAGTAACAGCAACAAGGTGATCAAACAGGGATAGACGTGAGGACAGTGCTTTGTTCTGTTATATATAGGTGGTTAGGAATCAAAAGTGAATCAGGACAAATAATAACATAGCAGTGAATTATAGAAATCTCAGTATTAAAATAAGCAATGCTCATTTTCAAAGACCTCCTTATACAAGTGTAAATATATGTTTTTACTTCTCTTGTCAATAAAGTTATATTATGAGGGTGATAGTTTTCCGACAGATATTTTGAATGCTATTGCCTTGTTATGCCTTCTAACAGAAATGTTCTAGAAATGTACCATTTAGGAATTTCTGAGTCATTGGAAATTGACTTTTTCTTAGTGTAAGACTTATATTTACAAAAAAAAAGACTTTTTACATAGATACATTCTTAATCTGTGTTTTACTTCTTAGGGATTCAAAATAAACCATGTTTCTTCTGGTGCTGGGTTCAGTAAACTTTAGTTGTCAAGTTATAGGTAGCTTTTTCAGTATATACTTATATTGCTCAAGCAAAATTGAAAAAAGTAAAAGTATACAGATAATGCTGGTTCCCTTTGTAAAAATACATCTATGGCTCTCAAATAATTGTTTAAATTGTTGTGAGGTACAACAAGATTCACTCTTCTGCCTTATAGTTTCCCCACGCCTGTTCAATTTAGCTTACTGTGTATATTCCAGTGGACTTCAATGAGAACAAAATTAGCAAGGCTCTATTGGGTTGCTGAAACTGGTGGAATACTATTTCACTTGAATTGGTATAGATCAGGAATACTGACAAATATCTTACACTCTTCAATACAGCTTCCACAGCCACAAGTTTTCTGTACTGTTATGCCAATAATGTGTACATTGAAAATTCTTAAAATCATGTTCTGTGATTTTTTGTTAATTAATTTGGGCTGCCTTTTTCACTATTTTAAGTTGTACCCAGAGTTGATATGTAAAGTAATTATAACATGAGGGATGCTCAAAAATCATAGAATTTTAAAGAATTATTACATGCTTGTATTTCAACCTAAATATTACACTTGTCTCTCAATCTATGAGAATAAGTGAAAGGCCATGTATTTTAAGAGAAAGTAGAATTTGTATCTGAAACATTACATTTATATCAGCAGAGTAATCAGAATTGGTAGATTGGAAAAAAAGCACTACGATTGACAGATTAGCTTATCTACTTTCTGGACAGGAATATATGAATAAATTCTGCTGTAAAGATAACATGATACCTAAAGATATAAAAATAGAGAGCTGTCTTACCATTAAACATTTTTTGTCATTTTTATAATGGAGAAGCATTGAATTATGTTTAATTATTTAAGTCTTTTCTTCAGTCTGCCCTTTCACCCTCTTTGCTAAATATCAGGAAGGAAAAGAAAAGAAAATTAACATAAAAACTGGCTCTGATCTCATGAAAATGTGAAATTTGAAAATATTGCCTTTGGCTTCCTATTCCCACAGGGACTCAATATCCTTGTGATTTCTTTCCAGGATCAGAGAAAACAGCTCTCATGAAAGAAGCAAAATGCAAGCACAGAACAGGAAGTGACGGATGAAGTTGTTCAGTTTTCTCCCTTTGACAGGATGACATAACCAGACTGATGACTCACAAAGGCTTTCTCTGCCTCTCAGTGATCTCCAGCTTTTCTCAGTGGGCATACACGTAAGAGAATTTGTTTGTTCATTTGTTCCTTTGTCAATAAATCTTCATAGTGTACCTATTACTTTAAAAGCAGTGTGTTAGGAAGTATAGTGGGAATGCAGACATGAAGTATGATGCTGCCAAGGACAGGCTAGTGTAAGGATTATGTGAATGAGAGCACACCGATGAACAGAAAATTGTGGTCACAGACTGTGGACGATAAGATGTGCTGGGCTGGTATACAACATAGTGAGGGAAAAAGAGTGAAGTCAGGAGCAGAGAATGAATGAGGAGACGTGTCTGTATGACATTGTAAGTAAGAGATAAGCCGCTCTGCTATGATGTACTGTGTCAAAGAGATAAGTTTGTGAGAAGGAGGAGGGGTGGCTTAAGGTGGGGATACTAGAGAAGGCTGACTAAAGGAAGGATGAAAGAAATGCTTAAAAGGGAGTGAGCACAGCTGAAATGTAGCCCATATTTGCTGCAGAGAAAGAGCCCATGAGGCCATTATTAGCAACATGTGGGTCAAAAATAAACAAGGCAGTTCACAGGTGCATATGGCTTGAGTTTGTGGTTTTATATAGTATTGATGGTATCTAGTGGCCAGTAAGAACTTCAGAAGGATTGGAATATGAGGCTCAAGGTTATCTTTTTTTTAGTTCTTTCTTTCCATTAAACATGACTTGTATTTAGTATTTAAGCACACCACCTTGTCCACAGACTTTTCCTCCTTCCTTCTACATTTCTAGGAGTGTCCTAAGTGACTCATTTTTTTAAGTTTTACTGTGATTACCTGCTCTCCTAAACTTAATGTTAATGTTTCAAGAAGGGAAAAATATGCCCTCTAAATTTAAGATCTAGCACTGTGTATAGTGAATCAGTGCAGGATAACAGTCTAGGAGATTTGCCCCATTGACAAAGATCCCCAGGGGGGTAAATAGAACTAGACATGGGCTTTTGCACATGGGCAGTTCCTTTCTTCTGACTATCTTCCCTCTCTTTTGCTTTTTCCTAGAAAAAAATCATCAGTCTTTATTTATTTATCTAAAACACAATTTTCACCAAAGTGCTAGCGTTTTCTCAATCAGATTATGTTAAAAGAAATCAGTACTTTGCTTCTTTCCCCAAATTTGTTTTTTATGAGTTGAGTGCATTTAAGTCATTCTCTGAATGTGACTTTCCTCATAAAAATCTATCTAGAAGGTCTCCTACTCAATGTTCATTTTAAGATGATGAATATAAAAAAGGAAAAACTCACTATGGTGTGAGGTCTTATATATTAGTACAAATATTTTCTCAATAGCATTTATAATTAAAGTAGTATTTCTTTCATAAACTCTGAATTTTAATGTATGCATACAGAAAATAAATCAAGTCAAATAAATTAAGTCAAGATATACTAGTCTAATGATAGAATCCTAGGCATTATTTTTTTTTTTTGCATCACTGCTCTCCAGTGGTGGGAGTAGGAGGCCCAGCCCCACTGCTGGAATTGAACCTCTGTCCCAGTGGGCCGCAGTCCTGTGCACAACCCACTACGCCACCGGGGCTCAGCCTGCTAGGCATTATTTTCTAGCCAGTATAAAAGACCAAGTAGAATTGGAGTTGTGAGGCTTGCAAATTTGCCTGTATGATTAAATGATATTTTTAAAATCCTGTAATGTACATGCATTAGACAGTTGCTATAAGTTCAAATTAATTTGATGACAATGGGTTTGGTTAATAAGTATGTGATTGATATGGACACTAAATAAAGCATTTAGAAAACTTAATATAATTTAGAAGAATTAAATAGCTAGTTCTTAATCAATACCTTCTTTTTCTAGCTTTTTTTTGCAACCATGAACGTACCTTAGTTTGTTTTATCTATCCAATTTCTTTCAATGACCTCAATAACATATATTGACTAAACATGTGACATTTTACCCTTCAAATGGATTTTATCCAATAGATTCACCATTTCAGACCAGTTGAAACTATTAATCTGTCTATTATTTTTCTGCTTTGTGAAAAGAAAGCATGAGGAGTACTAATAAGCATTTTATGATTTTTAGAACAGTGTCCGATTCATAGTGTCTTGAGTGAGTATAAATGTGTGCCCACTTTCCATTAGACTACAAGATGCACGAGGGCAGGGAATTGTGCTTCTTTTGCTTTAGTTATCACCCTTGTGTCTGGGACAGACTTGACTTTTCATGACGTTTGTGGGCGAGATTCCACAATGGAGTATGATTGTATTTCACTCACACAGAAATTGTGTTCACTGAAGGAGTTGGACACATTGACTTTTCTGCTGTCTAGCACAATTCTCTTATGATTTGCATATGATCAGATTATCACTACAAATTTCACATCTGTCAGTTCATTAACCCGCTAAATGTCTAAGTTAATATCAATGTGATATCATTGGTACACACCTGCTACCCACCCTACAAATTTTAAAGTACCACTTTCTGAGTTGTTAATTGACTTGATCATTATCTTTATGAACAGACGGTGATGTTTTCCTGGACAGAGAATTTGGTGCATTTAAATATACGAGTATTATAAAAACACACTGTGAAAGTCAATTGAAGTTTAATGAATATGTGTTAACATTGGAAACTTGGAGAGTTCCATTTTAAACTTTCACTGGGTTAAAATTAATCTTAAATATATTCCCTAAGTGTTTGCATATTATGTAATTTTGCCTAGCACTCTCATTCTGACCATTTCAGCATCTACAGTTATAATCAAGCTAGTATCATACCAAACCAAGCCTTCTACTCTCAATTGGCCAAATAGCACTCCTTTAGGACAAAGAACTTCTTCCAAATATCCCTAAGATTGAAAAAATTTTTGGTAGTAGACTGTCACTTCTTTCTCCTAAAAAGTGGCTGTTAGATTCCAATGAACTTTTAGCAGAAAACTTAACCATTGCCCCACCTGACATCATTGCTAGCATTATTGTCAGATGATAAGGAGACAGACATGATTCAGTAAAATAGAATGAAGGACTACCTATGCTATCTTCATCACTTTTCTGTCCAGAGCCCTACCTATGCTTAAGCCCACTGTTACAGCTAGCACCATATGCCATCCATTGCCAGTGAGTGGATTATGATTCATACACACCCTTTAGGATTTCTGAGACTATACACCATTCTAGGAGCAGATGGTTTCATCAACCCTCCCGTCCCCATCACCCCCCCGCCCCCGGCTTTTGGTGGATTTGAACCTCAGCCATGTGGTTGTCAGAGCAAGGATTGTCCTACTAGACCATGAAGAAACCAGGGCTTCTGTTAGGATCATATGCCACATAAACAATGCTTTTCAACCTCCATCAAATAGTAGAATCATTTGAAGGGCTTATAAGAAATGATTGGTGCCCTCCAACTTCAGGTATTGCTTCAGCAGACTTGTTTCTCTGACCTTTCCATCTGATCTCTAAGTTGTAAGTCTGTCTACCCTACTTTGAGAAATATTTGGAAAAAAATTCATATCTCTTGATACATTGATAAAGAACTGGAAATATCTAGTTTCAAGAAAAGAAGATTTAAGGACTTCTTTTCAAATTCAATGGGTCCTTATCACAGGTCAATCTCTTATTAAAAGTTTTGTAACCAAAAATTTTTTTTGGGGGGAGGGCATCACTGCTCTCCGGCGGTGGGAGTAGGAGGCCCAGCCCCACTGCTGGAATTGAACCTCCATACCAGTGGGCCGCAGTCCTGCACACAACCACTACGCCACCCGGGCTCAGCCCTGTAACCAAAATTTAATAAACACTATTACTTAACACATTGTGGACAGATCCTGAGTTTATTCATGTTTAAGGTTTAATGCAAAAACCAGCAACAACAACTAACAGCCGAAACACTTGGGTAAGTTGGTTAAAAAAAAAAAATCCAGTCTTTAATGTGTTTTAAGAGGACATTTTTAGACAAGCCCATGCACAAAACAGAAGAAGAACATGGATGTACTCCAACTAGCCAAGGTTTAGAAAGGTTACTTAGTACTCACTAAGTATTTATACACACTTTGTAAAATATAGCTCCTCTGTACAGTCTCATCTTCATTTGAAAGGTCAGTAATTGAGACAAGTATTTAGCTTGTTAAATATCTCTCCTAACAATTAGCCAGTAACCAGAAAACAGATTATAGAGACACAGTTTATAACTCAGTTGTCTGTGCTTTTAAAATTATTTCTGATAGACAAATTATTCCAAGTTGGACTATACTGACCGAGGTGTGTGAGTTCTTGCCCCCAGATACAAAGGAATGAGCCCTGGTTGCAGAGTGTTTTGTCTGCTGCTATGGTCAGCAGTTTGAAATCAGGAACCATTCCCTGGATGAAAGTTAGGGCTTTGTACTGCACTGAGAAGTTATATCACAGGGTTATCTCTATCCTAGCCTGCAGCTTTGCAATCAGTCAGAATGAACCCAAGGGCAGTGGGTTTGATTTTTAGTTTTGGCCAGAAGGTGCCAATGTGGATGGTTTTAAATTAGAGAAATGTATTCTCTCAAAGCTTTCGGGCCTAGTAGTCTGGCTAAGAGGTTGGATTTACCAAGTTCTTTCCAAAGGTTTGAGGGCATGGTCCTGTTTTCTAGTAGCACAAATATATGTAGGCTTGCAGCACAGCATAACTCCTCTATGTGTCCCTGCTCTCTCTCTTTCTCTGCCTGTTCTCTTGTTAACTAACACCAAGTGGATTCATACTCATGGCCCACACTACTCTGCAATACTTGGAGGTGTATTTATCAGACAAGAGACTCAAAGGTCTTATTTCCATACAAGCTCACAGTACCAAAGCAGAGGTGTTGTGTTGTGCTGTGGTCCATCTTGAGTGTTAGTTATTGTCAAGGAAACATCAATTGCTTCATTAAAGTCAATGGTTTCCTGCTCTTTTTTGGTCAGGTTACACTAAGAAAAATAGCCGCTGTATGGAGACATCATCAATGAAGTCATTCACCAATTAAAATATACAGTTCAGTTAGGTTTATTCAAACTTACCTAATATTGCAACCATCACAACTATATATCGGGATGTTTTCATAATGCTCCCAAAGAAACCTCATACCTCATACCCATACCCCCTCATCCAGCCCCAGGCAACCACTTGGGTAATTTAAATCTCATTTGAACACTTTACATAAATAGATTTATCCTATATGTGACTATTTGTGATTGGGTTCTTTGTGTAGCATGTTTGCATTCTTTGTATAAGCCAGTTTTTCTGATGATGTGCTCAGCATGCAGATTGAACACATCTGGGGAGAGGATAGAACCCTGACGCATGCCTTCCTTGATTTTAAACATGCGTTAGCCCCTGTTCTGTTTGCCTAACTGCCTCTTGATCTATGCAGAAGTTTCAAATGAGCACAATGAAATATTCTGGAATTCTCATTCTTCTCTAGACTGTGCACAGTCAATAAAGGTCCACATAGTCAAATACCTTTCCATAGTCAACGAAACACAAGTAAACATCATTCTGGAATTCTCTACCTTGAACTAAGATGCATCTGACATCAACAATGACATCTGCTGTTAAAACCCGTTTCTGAGCCAGCCTGAATTTTTGGACGCTCCCTGTCAATGTACTGTTGCAATCATTGCTGAATGATCTTAAGCAGCAATTTATCTGTGTGTGATAGCAAGGCTATAGTTCTGTAGTTTGAACATTCCCTTGGGTCATCTTTCTTGGAATGGGCAGAAATATATTTCTTTTCCTGTTAGTGGGTCAGCTAGTTGTTTCCCAAATTCCTAATTAGCGATTGCTCCAAGTGCTCCATCAGTTTTCTGAAACATTTTACTGGGCAACCTTTCAATCCCAAGACCTTAATTTTTAGTTCGTGCAGTCAGAGTAGGTAGTACTGCTGCCTTCAGTACCATCAGCTCTTGCCCATCAGCTGCATCAGGAAACAATAGCTCGTCCA
Source organism: Nesogale talazaci (assembly GCA_004026705.1). Classification (NCBI taxonomy): domain Eukaryota; kingdom Metazoa; phylum Chordata; class Mammalia; order Afrosoricida; family Tenrecidae; genus Nesogale; species Nesogale talazaci. The sequence continues at coordinate 97,562 of PVJH01003112.1, read as the reverse complement.
CCCATCCTGTTTGGTTCAGTGACTCTATGCAGTGTGTCAATCTGCTTCTCCTGCTTACTCTCTCATTCAAGATTTTACCTAAAGAATTTCCAAAATTACAATTTGAGACTTGAATTTTTTCTTGACCTCAAGGGATTATAGTTTGGCAATAAAACCAGTGCACTGAGTAGGAAAAAAAAAATGTCTTCACACTTGCTACATTAGGAATGAAACTGGAACATGTTATATTTTGTGAAATAAATCAACCGCTAATGTACAGATATTATAGTTCTTACTTGAGTCAGAAGACAAGAACAGGCAGATGTGTAAAGAGCAAAGTTTATCCAGGGTAACCCGAGGAAGAAGAGACTAGCAAGGTGGGTGCTCATGGTGATGAAAATGTTGCACTAAGGGCAAGTTTTGCACAGCCAGTTATTATATTATACAACTGGAAAAGGTTGAACTGCCAATGGTTGTGTTGATTGATGCTTGTACCCAAACAAACAGACAAACAAACAAACAAACAAACAAACAAAATTAAACAAAAATATGCTGTCTGGGTTTAGCAGCTTACGACAGGGTTTCAGGTTCCGTAACATGTTTAAGCCCTAGATTACACAATAAAAAATAAGATACAACATAGTAAAAAGAAAGTTCAATGACTGCTAAAAGTAAGAACCAATCTGTATTGGAAGAAGTAAAGCCAGAGTGCTCCTTAGAGAGGCAAGGGTAGTCATAATGAGTTTGACACACAGTGTGCATATTGTCAGGTTAGAGCAGTCCCAAGAGAAGGACATGGAGTTTGGTAAAGTGGAGGTGTGTGGACAGGATGGATTGACACAAGGGCTGCATCAATGGGCTCAGGCACAGGAACAATTGTCCTTATGGCCCAGGCATGGGCAGAGTCTCATTCTGCTGTGCCTATGGTCCCTATGGCTTGGACCTGACATATAAGCATTGGCGCATGTGATTTAGTGTGAAAGAATTAAATTGCTTTCCTAAATTTGTATATATTCTGAGAATTTTAGAGTAAAAGTGAAATGAATTGAGTTACTTTATATGTGCAAGAGGTATATGACATCTTGATTTTATAGTCTGAGGTCTGAGATTTCAACATCTGTAATGTAATACGTCTTAATCATTTGATCTCCCTTGCATGCCTATACATCTATTTTTGCTGCAAATTGTAAATTCTCTTTTCTTCCTTGAAGAAGAAGCTGTGTTTACAATGCTGGGCTATAAAAGGAATTGACAACGGTGTGAATTCTCAGTTGCTCCATGGGAGAGAGCAGTGGCAGTCTGCTTCCGTAAAGATTGACAGCCTTAGAAAACCCTCTGTCTTGGTCTACTTTGCCCTATGTTGTCATTATGCATCAGAATGGACTCTACCAGAGTGCATTTTTTGCTTTGTTTTTACTGAATTTGGTTGTTAATATCGTGCGTATGGTCAAAATAATGTAAAATAATTATAGAAAATGAAAAGTCTGTTGCTGTGTATATTTCACTTCATCCAGACTTCTCAGCATCTACATATTACACTTAACCTCTAAATGTGAGTTAATATGAGTTATGCATTTTCATAGACACATCGAAGCCTCAGTGCCAGAGCAGGTACCACATGGCATTATCTCCAGGAAATAACTTCTCATTTTATCTTGTGGATAATTTATAGTGAAGTATAAAATAAAGGTATGATTTTCATAACTTTGTACCTTCAATTTATAACAATGAAAATAATAGTTTTAAAATGTCTGCCCTGTAGAAGTACCAATTATCTTCTTGAGCAAAACAATCAAAAAGATAAATCTAGAAAAACCTGAAATAGATATTTATTGAACACGGAGATGATACATTATTTCCAAAAGAGCTAACTTAAGAACGTGCCAATTTTACATAAAATATGTGCTTTTAAATTACTTATTTTAAAGTAAGATTGGTCTTCCTTACAAATCAGTTGACCATCTACATAAAAGTTCAAGAGAAAAACAGATAATGAAGCTAATCATTTCTATAATAATAAATCATTTATTTTATAAGTTCTGCACTAAGAACTAAAGAGAAACTACAGTTTTTTCTATCTAGCATGTAAGCTGATAAAAATTTGTGGGATCACTGATATTAATTAATTTTAACTTATCCCACAAAAGCCTGAATGTATTAAAGTAATGCAAAATAATACAAAGTTTAGTTACCACATTTCAAAGCTAAGCTAAATAAATAAATAAATAATTTAAGCCTAATGTAAGCACATTTTTAATAACTTTAAAATCATTATATTAATTTAAAATCATTATCATTATATTTACTTGAATACATCTTAAACTGAAACTGGAAAACACCAGTGACACCAAAAGTTATGATTTTGACTTGATTTCCTTACTACAGTATATGATTTTAGAATAGATGTATCATTTGTTCCTTTCCATTCTCACACTCTATTTCTCTGAAATTATCTTCAGATCTCTATAATTTCAAGGAAAATATTCAATCAAATTTAGTTTATTTTCCCCAAGCACCAGGTCTAGTCTAAGTCATATTGCTTTAACCACCAGATTTCAACACCCAGAATTAAGATTTTATTTGACCACAAGGTGTCAAAAAGTGCGAAGCTACAGTATGTGATGTTATATGCTTTCCCATGTCTTCTATGCATTCTGTAAACTTTTCTCATTTCCATTCTTCTCATGGTTGTAGATTTCAAGCATCTGAATTTTATTTTAAGTGAATTGGAAACATTAGGCTGATGTGGATTATACACAGGGGATCTGAATGGGAAACTTGTTTATTTTATCCATATGGGTTTATTGTAACTTCACCAGAAAAGTCTACAAAAGAGCACCTCACTGACAGAAAGAATAGCATTATTTTTATTTTCAACTCCAAAAGGGAAAACTAAAATTTCATCCCAGGGAGCATTCCATCCAACCAGATCACTCTTCTGTGAACTGTATCCAAGCCATGCGGCACTGCCTTGCTCTGCTGAACTTAAAACTACTTATTACTACACTCCTCTGGAAATCTAATAGAGTTTGAAATTCAGAATACGCAACATCACCTGACAGCTTTCTCATTTCAAATGGTTAAAACTCTATATACATGCAGGGATCTGTGACCCCTTTAGACTGGACTAGTGATGTTTACTGTAGGCAGATACCCAATGGCCCTCGGACCCTGGCTTCCCTCCAATTCTATAACCAGGCCATGCAAGGACATGTTTCCTTATGAACTTTCCTCCAAGCTTCAATTATAGTCATTTGTTACAAGGTGACACTGTCTTTAGTACTTGGGACTTATTAAATTCTTGCCTGAAATGAGTCATACTCTGGTAGAGTATCTGAGATAAGCCAGTCTGCTTCAGACGGGTTCATTTTTTAAATCTAATTCTCTAAGGCATCAAATTATTTGGAAAGCCCTGAAATGATATTAAGGGTGTCTTACTTTCAGGATTCTCTGCATTTTCTGACTTTAGTGACTTTAAGTCCAATAATTTAAGTACATATCCATGCCACAAAAGGAAAATATATATACTTAAATATCATAGAAGAAAACCAAAATAAGTTAAATTCTGGTGAATTTGATATTTTTGACCCTATGCCATGAATCCCAATATAACTAGCAATATCTCACTTGTCAAAAACAAAGAGGTTCCCTCCCTTACTTTTACTGGTGGCTCTTATATCTCTCTTTTCACAATCCATATATTCACCCAGTGTGTCGAGCACATTTGCACATATGCTGCCCTAGTCATTATCAAAGCATTCCTTTTCCACTTGAGCCACCTGATATTACCTCCCCATTTTCACCCTTCCTTCCCTAAACTGCTCTCCCTCACAAATCCTTGATTTAAGTTATAGATTATTATTTCCATATCTTACAGTGTCATCATTGCCCCTCACCTACTTTTCCAATATCCTTCCCCGCCTTGGAGGGGGTTATAGTTTGATTCTAATGATTGATTCTTCCTTTCCCCCACCCTCCCCTAATCCTACTGGTATCCCTACTCTCATTGTTGGCCATGAGGGTTTATCTATCCTGCATTCCCTGTTTTGAGTGAGCTCTTATCTGTAGCAATGTGTATGTTCTGGTCTAATATGATTTGTAAGGTAGGATAATCACATACTAAAATTTCCTATTTATCATCCAATTCAAATTTACTTTAAAGAGCATGTGACTTATATTAAGAATTAAAATGAATTACAATATATATTAAAAATTAAACTATTCATACAAAAATGTTAATGTTCTGGTTCAAGAATATACAAGTTTATCTATTTATTTACCTATTTGTCTACCAAACTATCCACATAGAGAGGCTTTACTGTATCAGTAACTGCAAATCAATGTCTTCTTAAGACACTTTTAACGGTGATTGCAAACAGTTACCAAACACCTTTATGGCTGTGTTTTGTAATCTTCATACAATTTATTCCTGACCTTAGTTAAATGCTCCAAACTATATACTGCTCCACTTTTTAGATACATAATTGGGAAAGAGCCAAATGATAAAGATGCTATGACAGTACCTTAAGTCATAGGTGGTAAAACAAACTGACATCCTGTTCTGCCTTAGTTAGCTTACGTGATTCTAGTAGAGAGGAATTACAATCTACCTTGGGGAAAGTGAGATCTCATAAATATCTAAAAAGTGCTTTGCATAAATATATCTAGCTAGTTCTTTCCAGGTCTTTTTGGCTAATTCACATCCTTTTCAATTGATTGCTGTTAATCTAAGCAATAATTCACCATGTGGAAATTTTGATGACAGTAAACCCCAAACAACTTACATAAAGTAAAATTATTTATCTAAAGAGACATAAGCATTAGTTCTCAAAAGGTGTTAGTTTTGAGTAAGTCAGATTCTCAAACACATATCGCCTCCTGAATCCCTCACCAGAAAATACTACTCACAGTCCCTCCGAGTAATGAACGAACAAGTTTTGTCTTCTAGCCCCAGATAAAGTGTAATCACCTGCTTTTTTTATTCTACCTGGATCATTCTGGTGTCTACAAGTCTACTCTTGTAGACTCTGGCCCACTTTGGGAAGCGTGAAACATATAAACGTATCTTCTTACCAAACAACTCTTCAATGGCTAACTGTAGTCCTGACCTACTCTATGTTTCTGATAGAACCTTGCTCCTACAGTTATATAATTAATCAATTTCCTTTCCCTTTTTTTAAAGCAGGAGGTGGCACATTTTGTTGATTTTTTTGGCAGAACTCTAGATTGTGAACATTTTAAGTTTTGCAGCTCATATATGTTCTCTGTTTCTTTTTCTTTGATTTGTTGTTGTTGTTGTTGTTGTTGTTTTTTACAATCCTCTAAAAAACCTTAGCTTGGGGCTGAACAAAAGCAACCCACAGCCTGGCTTGGCCCAAGAGTCCTTGGTTTGTAGACCCAGGCCCTAGAGAACTCCTTGTGTGTTCTTGTCATCTAGAAGTTTTTCCAAGGTAATAATGGTCATGTAAAATGCACTATATAAAATTCCAATTACACACACACACACACACACATGCATCAAACACACATAAGGGGTCTAACAGAGATATGCATAGATGTTTTTAAAAACTTTTTGACTTGCAAATGGTGTTTGTATTCACACAGCTAAGTCATTTTATTTCATAATTTAAAGGGTTTTACATGCTACAGAGTAATCTTCCTGTTTCCCCTTACATATGGCTTCCATACGTGACATTTGAAGATTTTCCAGGAAATTATTGTAATTTGGAAGAGCTGTGCTGGTAGTGTCTTTCTATTCATTTAGGATAGAGTTTCATATCAGGCAGTCTGCTTTAGAAGGCCATCTATTGACGAAGACATTTCCGTATTTTACAAGACTAGTAATGATCCGTCAACTCTTCTTTCTCTCAAATGCTCCCTTTGCATGCTGCCAGCATGATGTCACTGAACGTGGAACTCCGTTGAGACCCACAATCCATTCTCCCAAGCTGGTGCCAGCTGACTGGAGCACACCACTGTGGTTTTCATGTTTGTGCTGACAGAAAAAAAAATAAGTAAAAAACTGAAGACTATCACATCCATATTGTTTCTTGCTGGCTTCACATTGTCATTTCAATCTCTTTTTCAGATGACAGCCAAAACAGGAATTAGCCTGTGGTGCTGAGAGACACCAGGAAATGTTTTCAAGGACAGCATGTTAAATGTTTTTAAGCACCTAGGATATGGCATAGGTACACCTTGATTCATTGAGTAGAAAAGAGCCTGACATGCTTCCAGGACTTTTATTTTTTCCCTATTTTACTTCTCAGGTAATTTTTAAAACATGGGAGTGGAGTAAGAGGACTTTCTCTCACGTCTTTTCTTCAGGGATAAGCTAGCAGGGAAAATTTCCAGAGCTGGGGGCATTAGTTCCACTGATTGTTCCACGTGTATCTTATTTCAGCATTTAAGTACAGCACTTATAAAATAGTGTTCTTATTCATACCACATTATATATTTGCAGTTTTAGGGTTATTTGCATGCTTACTTTTTTCCTCAGTGGATTTTTAAGCCCCTTTGAGACAAGAAAACTTTGTTTGACATAAAATTTTATTTCTATTGCTCACCACAACTATACACTAAAGAGGACTTCAATGAATATTTTGTTTTATGAATATACAGAATAAAGAATTTATATATTATGAGATAAAATACAAGGCAAAAATTTGATTACCAAAATAAAAGTGTTCTCTCTCAATATTTTTCATATTCTTGTCTTTTTGTGCAAGATAGCATAAAGCAATGTAATAAAATTACAAAATCAACCGATCAAAGGACATTTTCATCCTTTGTCTTAAATGGAATCTTGTGTCTGATAACAACTATGCCAAAGATAATTGATTTGTAGTTGTTCTTATTTATGAAATCTTAAAAAACAAAAATTCTGGCATCAGCAGGTAGATCTTATCAGATGCCTTTGGGCATGGTTTCATTTAATCATGTACATCTAGCCAAAATATTATTGTGGAAAAACCTCACCTTTATAAATAATTTCCTAATCCTTACACACTGCTTTGGCAATGTCCTCTAATGTATGATTTGGTTTGGACAATATCACTTAATCAATGCATATAAAAACAATGTTAGTGGGTTGTGTGAGTGTACAACTAACAGATCTGACTTACTCTTTTAGTAAGAGTAGCTGAAATTAAATGAAAGACTGGATAAAATATACACTTAACCTTAAAACCATAAACAAGATGGTCAGGTATCTATCTGCTAGAATGCAGGCAACTGGATCCCTGCTAGCCCAAAGGAGACACGTGACAGCTTACAAAGAAGCACAGAGAGAGTTAAGCAAATCTCTCTCTGTCTTACTTTTCATTATATGTGTATATACATATCTGTATATTTCTCAGTCTAATATATTATGTGTAGTTTGCATATGGCATGTAATTTACTTCTGAGGAATGCTGTTCTATTGAGTTTTTGAAAATAGATACCATAATGTACTTCAATGAGAATATAGATTCTATTACTCCCTGAAAATGTCCCCTTTGCTACTTTGTTGCCAATTTCCTCCATTTTCAGTTCTGGGATACAACTGATATGATTTCTGTTCTTTTATATTTTATTGTTTTAAGGTGCCTTATAACTGAAATTATAGATAGCCTTTTGTGCCAGGCTTCTTAAACTTAACATAAGCTTTTAAAATCTAACCAATACTGAGTTTAAGCACTCCATTATACAATGTTCCACAATTTGTTTAAATATTAAGCATTTAATGGACATTTGATTTGGGTTTTCCCCAAGATTGGGCTATCATAAATAAAACTGCCTAAAAGTACCAAACAGGTTGTTTGTGTTTGGACTTTTTTCCTTAACCTTATAGCAGTTGTATTATTGAATGCTTTTTTTTTCCATTTTGTGATTATGTAATTTCATTCAGCATAATTTTCTCCTTGTCCACCCACCCATTAGGTTCTTCATGGATTCATTGTTGCTTTTTCAGCAATACATTTAGTATTGCATTGCACAGATGTACCAACGCTTTTTATACATTCTTACTTATTAACATTTAGGGTGTTTCTACTTTCTTGTTCTTGTGAACAGTGCTGTAATGAACATGAGTGTGAATATGTTTGTTTATATTATGGTCCCTATTTCTTTAGCGTTTATGCCAAGAAGATCTGAGAGCATGGAGTTGCTATTGGTTAATGGTTTTGAAGTTGTTTAAGGTGGTGTCATATCACTTTCTACAGTAACTGTACATGTTTCCAGGACCCGCAGCACTGCATTCGTCTTACCTTCTATCCAGCACCAGTTGGCTCTTCATCCATGCTTGATTGCAAACCGCTGGATGGCTATACTCATGAGAATCTCTGTATATATTTGCTAGCTATTTTAATATCTTCTTAGGTGAACTGTTCATTCATATATTTTCCAACTTCTTGATTGGGTTATTCATCTTTTTCTTATTGAGGGGTTATTGTTTTCTATAACTTACAGAGATTGTCCCTGGTTTGTTGTGTCAGTGTTGATGACACCCTCCCCCATCCCCACGCATGCCACTCACACAGAGTGGGTTCTCTGTTGATCCTTTAGATGAAGTCCTTTGATGTACATAAAAGTCTCATGTTTGGTAGGTCCTCATCATCTATTTTGTCATCTACTAAATTTGTTTCCTTCCTTAGTTTTATGGTATATTTATGCTCTGTAATAGGACCTTATAATTAACTTCTGTTTTCTCCTCGATAATCTTGATAGCTCTGGCATTTACATTGAGGTCTTTGATCATCTTGAGTTTATTTCTGTATGTGGAGTGAGGTATGGACCCTGTTTTATTATTGTCATAGAGAGATTCAATTTTTCCAGCACCAATGGTTGATAGGACTAGGCCTACCTCATTTCATTTAGGACTTATTAAAGATCCATTGTCTGTGGGTTTGTTTGCCTTGGGATAATCTTTAAACACCCTGAGTATTATTCACCTGCTGACTCCTTCCCCATCCTTTTCAGTAGAAGTAAAATCTTTAGTATTGGCTTAAGAAATTTTTTATTTGATATTTCATCTGCTGAAATGTTCTTATCCTAGATATTAGTAGAACCATTTCCCACTTGTCAATGAAGTAATAACTGGGGGCTCTTACAGCTCTAATCATAATCCAGGTATCCATCCTTTGTGTCCAGCACATTTGTACATATGTCATCATCATCATTTTCAAAACATTTTCCTTCTACTTGAACCCTGGGTACCAGCTCACTGCCCCTCTCCCCAACTCTCCCTCCCTCATGACACCCTGATAACTGATGAGTTATTATATTTTTCTTGCCATACACTGACCACTATCTCCCTTCACCCACTTTTCTACTGTGTTCCCCTGGGAGCGGGTTATATGTTGATCATTGTGATTGGTTTCCTCTCCCCCCACCCCCTTCTTCTTACCCTACTTTCTTACCCTCTCATTATTGTTCCTGAGGGATTGGTGTGTTCCTGGATTTCCTGTGTTGCGAGCTCTATCTATTCCAATGCACATGCTCTAGTCTAGCTACATTTGGAAGGTAGAATTTGGGTCTTAATAGTGGGGCTGGGAGGAAGCATTACAGAACTAGAGGAAAGTTTTATGTTTCACCAGTGCTATACTACACCCCGAATGACTCATCTCTTTCTTGTGACCCTTCTGTAAAAGAATTTCATCTTGTCTACAGATGAGCTTTGGGTCTCCCCTCTGCCTTTCCCCTCATTCACATTGATATGAATTTTTTTTGTTCTGGGTCTTTGATGACTGATATCTGACCCTATGGGCACCTCATGATCACACAGGCTGGTGTGCTTCTTCCAGGTGGACCTTGTTGTTTCTCAGGTATATGGCCCCTTGTTTATCTCCAAGCCTCTAAATCACTAACATTATGTTTTTTGATAATCGAGCACTATCCACTTTCTTCACCACATTTGTTATTGTGTTAGAACAGGGTTCTTTAGAGAAACAAAACCAGGACACTAGTAATTTTCTTTATATATTTATATAGATAGAAGGATATATAAGATAAAAAATAGGACTGAGTCCCGGTGGCATAGTGGTTGAGTGTGGGACTGCAGCCCACTGGCTTGGTGGTTCAAATCCAGCAGCAGCTCTCCAGCAGCAAGGGTGGGCCTCCCACTCCCACCAGTGATGCCCCCCCCCCAAAAAAAAGATAAAAGATAAAGAGCTAACTCATCTATAAAGCAGTACAAATGGCTCGGTGTAATTCTCTTGCATTAGACAGCTAGTACACTGGCAGTCCTTGGAGTCTTGAGGGCTGCTGAATAGTCCTCTGTAGAGCAATTCAGGCTATCTGGCTACAAGCTGCAAACAGCAAAGCAGGTCACCACCAGTCAGCCAGATGACAAGGGTCCAACAGTCCCCTGCTCAAGAGGTGTATATTCCAGGAGTATGTCAAAGCAGGGCTTGAAGGAAGCTCAACTCACAGCTACACAGTCCACAGACTAGGGGTCCCACAGGGAGTGTAGGTTGGAGATCGAGGCACAGGATGAACAAGACAGCTGGCTAATCTGAAGATCCAAGAGCAAGAGAGCTTGCAAGGGTGGGGAGATAGAGCGAGCCATTTCTGTATCCGCCTTTCCATTATTCTCCTGTGTTCATTGGTCATGTCTTCACAACCCGCCTACCTAGCCGACCTGTCTTCTTTGGTCATGCTGGCACAACAAGCTTACCTATCGCACACGAGTCTACTTTGACTTCAAGGATCCTGTTAGGGGAAGTGAGCATCACAAAATGCTGGGTTCTTAAAACAAACTGTTCTTGAATTGAGAGAGTACTTGAGTAGATGCCTAATGTCTGTCTGCTGTCTTAATATTTAATAGATCAATATATGTACGTAGCTTGGATATTTTTTAAGAAATGAAAAATTATTATCATTTATCTGTATTTTTATATGAAAATTTTAATTTGCCCCATAAGCAATATGATTCTAAAGAAATAGAATATTAATTATCATGCTATCTAGTATATGCAGTGCTTAAAATGAGATTGGACACTTAGTAAAAGGTAAATAGATTATTATTAAATTAAGGAATGAAGCATAGGGTCAGAAGTTCAAATCTACTTGCTACTTCATGGGATAAGATGAAGGGGTATGGCCTTATAAAGATCTATAGCCTCATAACCCTATATCACTCAAAATAGCAACTATAAACACTCATTTCCATTGAGTGACTTTCAACCGATAGAGACTACCTATGGTCTCTACAGCACAGGGCAGAACTGCCACTGTGAGTTTCCAAGAGTGTAACTATTTACTTTAGAGTATCATTTAAGAGGGTTTTTTGGTTTTATTTTTATTTTTATATTTAAAAGTTTTATTGGCATGTAATTCATATATCTTAAATTCACCTGCTCAATCATATTAAGAATAATAAATTTCAGAACATTTCCTTCTCTCTTGTAAATATTGTTGTCAATTCCCCATTTTCCCCGGACCTCTTCTGCCATTCTCTTAGAAAATTATTAATCCGATTATTATCTCTGTAGCTTTACCTATCCTTGGTTTCATATATAGAAAATCATAAAGCACATAAACATAAAGCCAATAAATAAAAACCAACAGGTGACCATGACCACACTAAACAAAGAAAACTCTCAGTCAAAAAGAAAGCAGCAAATATTAGAGATGGCAGTTTTAAAATGGATCAATATGGAAATCAAACGATAGAGTGTTCCATTTCAACCTAATGACATGTGCCCTAATAGACTTGACAGTGCTCTCGGTCTGCCGTCCCGGCTCATCACGTCCCTCAACGATATTCACAAGGAATTCATATCGGAGTCATCCCATGTGAGGAATCTCCAAATGGATTTCTGTCATCAAAACCTGCTGTAAAGTGGGTGTT
>PVJH01003112.1:0-85653 GCA_004026705.1 Nesogale talazaci | reverse complement strand
CTAATGCTGAATCTAGCAGAGAAGAACTCTTCCACATGGTCTCAAAGGCCACCTATCTGTGTGGAAGCAGAGGCCCTCAGATTTCTTCCATGGGATAGTTTTATTAGTTTTATTAGTTTTTTTTTTTTGCTAGTTTTATTAGTTAGCAGTCAATGCTTAACCCACTGTACTACTAATTCTCCTTAATACCTTATTAGGGGAGTCCTTCTGGCCCAATGGGTAAAGTGTTGGGCTATTGTGGCAGTCATGTGCTCATGTTAATTTTATGATTGAAATGTGGGGGTGGAGTCTAACCTGTTAATCTGGAGATAGCCGTTGAGTAGCCAATGAGGCTTCTATGTGGGCATGGCATTCTTCTGAGATTTCTAGGAAATCTCGAGAGATTTCCCTCATGAAGATGAGAAGCTATCTTCCCCACTTGTTGGGAGTTAGTCTCAGAGACAATGAATCACGGACAAGACAAGATGGCAGCATCAGAGAAGCTGGAGAATCCGGAAGAGACACCACACGGCTTTGCCCTGATGAAGCCAGACCTCTGAAGCTGGGGCGGCCACATGAAGACCTCTGCCAGCGATGAGTTGCTTCTGCTCTTGATGGACCCTGAGCCCTGGAAGCAAGGAGCCATTTGAAGACCCCTGCCAGCACCAGGATTCTGCACCCACTGACCTGTGACTTCGTGAGTCAAAAGGAGACTTTATAGATTGATTTCGGGCATATGAGTTAATATCGGACTTATGACTTTGAACTGGACTGGGCTCAATGTCCTATTCCTCTTGTATATAAACCTTTTCCTCACATCTACATGTGTGTCCTTGAATTTGTTCCTCTAGTCTACCTGGACTAGCACAGCTGTTAACCTCAAAGTCAGTGTTTTGAAACCACCAGCCCCTCAATGGGAGAGAGATGTGACTTTTCATCGCAGTAAAGAGTTATAGTCCCAGAGACCCAGAAAATCCGTTCCATGCTGGTCTACAGCATTGTCGTGACGCAGAATTGACTCAGTGGCAATGATGACTTATCCAAACACTGATAAAAATCAAAACAAGTGATTCTTGAGGCAACTAATGTTCATGGAAACCCATATCTGATCTAGTAAATGCTTTTTCATGAATTTTTCTATTTTATGAACAATAATTGTAAAGGTTATACTTTTCTATAATGTTTTATATTCTGCAAATTATTATACTGAGAAATTAAAGAAATGAAGAAGTAAATTCTCCACCAATTTCAAGTAGGTGATAAGCCAGAATCCAATGAAGAATTCCTTTTCCTAACTATGGAAGTCTCTTTAGGCTATGTTTGTGTTAATAATTGAAATGTTGAAGAACTATTGCAGTATATACACATATTTTAGGAATTGATATCTTATTATTTGTATCTATTAAGATACTTTTTCTTCCTTAATTTTATATGATGCAAGCTATGAATTTGGTTTAAAATGTTAAATTATTACTGCATTTGGTAATAAAATCTATCCCATCACATTTTAACTTGTGTTTAATATCTTTTGTTATATACCCAGCTAAGTCATTCCACTGCCAGGCTTTCTTGAATCTGGCTGGATGGGGTCCAGACTTATGCTGAATGAGCAGAAACATTGTTTGATAACCTATGGAGTCTTAACTAGATTTGATTCACATAAGAGATGAAACTTTTTATTTCACCTTCCTGTTTTTAAAGTCTGGAATGTTGATGTGACAGCAAGTATCTCGAAAGTTGTTCTAGACTATGAGCTTAGAGGGAAGTCTCATATCAGGAAAGAAGAAAAAGAAAATCACCAAGATTCTAGAAGCGTGACGATTCTGCAGATGCCAAACCTTTGCCACCCTGACTGTACTTGGACTTCGTAATGGGGAGAGAAGATCTCTGAAGCCATTGTAAATTTGCACTTTTATCTGCTTGACTTGAACCTAACCATTGTAGATTAAGTTTATCCATACTCATCATAGAAATTGCTCTCTAATTTTCTACCTTTAAAAAGCTATGTAATATTGTAATACATGTGATTTTTATTTGAAAAAAGTAAGCTTTTATACCTTTCTTCAATTCCAAGACAGTGATTAGTGAGCATAGTTTTGGTGATGCTCTTGGACATTCTTTTTCTTTATCCAAGGCTTCTTTTCTTTTTCTTTGTGCTATTTATTATTTTTGGGGGGGCATTACTGCCTTCAGGTGGGAGCTATTTATTATTTAAGAAAAATATAAATTAGATATTTTCCAGTTAATGCAAGGTATTAATGCCATTCAAATGTAATTTTTCTCATATATTTTACATTTAATCTGAATATGTCTTTGCATGCTTTACCTCATTCACTTGATATATGTTTATTATATGGTGAGGTGATTTTCAAATAACGAGAAGTTAGATTTGTTATTAGGTCTATTTTGGGAAAACAGCATGCATTTTCTATCTAACTTCTCATAGGCTGTTGAGAAGAAACCGCTAATCTAATGCAGACACTTGAATTCTTTTTAATCTACTCCAGGTTTCTTGGTCTCTATTCTCCTTTACTTTATTAATTGAAACATAGCTGGAAAATAGCAGTATAGTGCAAAAAGATTGGGATAAATTTCCCTGTGCTGGAAAGAGATCAACAATAGACGCTTAAAGGTATTTTATAACAGACCCAAACCAAACTCACTGCCTTAGAGTCAAAACCAACTTATAACAACCTGTTAGGACAGGGTCTAGTTGCTTCTGAGTTTCTGAGTCAGTAGCTCATTAGGGGAGCAGGAAGCCCCATATTTCTCCAGCAAAGAAGCTGGTGGTTTAGCACTGCTGGCTTTGAGATCAGCAGCCCAACGCATAGCCAATACATGGCCAAGCTCATCAAATCTTAATCTGAACCTACTTTTTAAAAGTCACTGCCATATGTCTTGAAATGTCTCTAAATATTTATGAACATTTTTAAGTAAAAGGATAATACTAGTACCGACATATTTCTTAGGAGCCCTGATGGCATAGTGGTTATGGGTTTGCTTCCTAACCACAGCTGAGAAACCACTGAGAGCTCAGTGAGAGAAAGACTCGGCTCAGTGGGAATGTTAGTCTTGGAAACCCACGGTGTGTTTGTGGGTTTGCCTGACCTAGTATAATTCTCAATGGGATGTCTTATATTTTCATATCTATATTATTCAGTATATTTGTTCAATGTCATTTTATTTTTTGACTACTGATTTCATGGAGATTGATTTATAGGACTCTCTCCTATTGCTTGTTTAAAAGTCAGAATTAACTTGATGGCAGTCAGGTGTTTTTTAATAAATGTATTTCTTAAACTTTGAGTTTATCTAGTATTTATTTGCAAAATGAAGCTTGAGTGTGTACATGGCATATTTGGAGAACAAATTAGGCAATCCAAACTAGGTAGTACTTCAATCAAAAATCAGTGTTCATGGAAGCAGGGGTCAAGAAATTAAATAACATAGTGCATTGAACAAATATGCAGTAAAATGCCTTTACCATTTTTTAAAATATAAGGCTTCACTTTGATGTCTACAATAGGTTGGGTAAACCGAAGGCATGGTCTTTTCAATGACCTCATCTCTATTTGAGGGTTGGTAATCAAAAGGGAAGAGCAAAGAATCAATGTATTATAACTGTGGTATTGGCGAATACTATTGTGTATAACCTGCACTACCAAAAGAACGAACAAATCAATTTGAAAAGAGATCACCAAAAAGTTCCTCTCCAACAAGGGTAATTCACTTCAGACTCCTCAGGAAATCCCAATCACTAGAATAGGGGATACTATTTAATAAAGTTGACCCAGCTGCTGCCACTGAATCAAGTCTGCCTCAGAGAGACCCCCTTTGGGTCTTCTAAGCTACAACTTTTTCCAGGAGCAAAGAGATTTCACTTTCCCCCAAGATGCCACTAGTGGGTTTGAACTAGCAGTCTTTTCACCAGTTCTTCAATTTGTAACTCACCATAACACCAGGGCTTTTGATAAATTAGAAGGCAACTGGAAAATGCAGGCAATCTTTAGTGAAAAGGATTGATATATGCAAGAAAATGGCATATGATTAGAAAATGTTTATTCTGTTATTCCCAAAGTCCTCTTAAGTAGGAGTTGCCTGCATACCCACAGCAGCAATGATTATTTTTATACTGGCAATATAAGAATGAGCTTTGTGCTAGCATTTTTAGTTTACTCTCTAGACATGGTTATGATGATTTATATACTTAAATTTGTAAAATTATGTATTTCATGACCAATTATCCATTTTATTTCTAAAACTGTTATCATGGAATATTGAAATACTGAAAATAAGTTCCCACTGATCACTATAGTTTTAGACTCTATTATAAAAAATGTCACATGCATTTCAAATTTCTTGTGGAAAATTCCTTAAATATGTTTAGCTAATACATGGCTGTATATAGAATGTGCTTAATGTTGAGTTAAGAGTAATTATTCATAGCCCCAAATTTGAGAGTTGGTATACAAAGTAGTTTAATACTCATTAAAAAATCTTTGATTTTAGGTCTTTCCTTTTCATTTTGAAATTTCTACAAATTATTAAAATTTAAATCTTTTTGCAATTGAACTATATTGAAATATAACTGTGTTGAACTATTAACCTAAGTATCATTGTGTACTATATTTGTATATGAGCTATATAGAAATATAAATTTTTAGGTATATAATTTCCAGGTGCATTTCTTTTACACATGTGTATGTGTATGTATATAAAAGATGTGAATGCTGCCTTTCATACCCAGTAGATATTACTAAACTATTCACTGATAACACACCACTAGTGGAGAGATAAAGATTTAACTAAGTTGAAATCTTTTTCTGGGGCAGCCAGAAATGACCAAGCTGGATAAGCACAGAACTTTATGGAGTTAAAAAGTACATGAAATCACTTATATTAAACTATCATTATATAATATACTTGAAAAATTTCAAAAGAACGCAAACATTTTATCCTATAACTCTTCACAACACATATTGAATGTCCCCTGGTACAGTAAACGAATAAGACAAAAGTATTTCACTTAAGTAAAAAAGAAAATGAAAACTATAATGAACTCCTGATTAAATAGATGCAGCATGTATAATTTTGATATACTTGCAATGAGGTGAAAGTACTTTTATGGTTCTTCTACTCATGTTCTTATCAGTCTCAAAAAATTGGGTGAGAACATAGACATTGGCTGTGTGAAACACTAATGGGATTCATCGATTTTGCCATTCTCCTGGGTATACAAGAAAGAGCCATCTCAGAGGTAAGAACAGGAATTCTACAACCAATCATAAAAGAAGAACCCCAAGTGGAGCCTGTACATGAGCTCTTTCTAATGGAGTGGTGGAACTAGCGACACGGAGGCCACCAAAACATATTATGAAATGAAACAGAAGAGGAGCATTCAGACAATGGAGCAGAGCAGCAAGCTGAATTGCCCTTGTAACAAGGCAGAGATACAGGGACCAGCTGAATGAGAGGCCAAGGACCAGGGAGACCTATTTTCCCATATGGCTATGAAGAGACATTGCAGACCACTCATTCTCAAACAAATAAAAGCTATTGTAATATTTGGAAGCCTTTTAGTATCCTTTATAAGCTCCCATAATTGTGAGTATTGTCTGTGAGGTTGGTGTGGTCACTGCAAAATCTATATCTATCTATATGACATGAACATCTATATCTATGTCTACCTATTATCTATATTTATATCTAATCATCTGTATCTATACCATCATTTATATACATATATAGAACCCAGAAGAGAAATAGAGTGAGTGACCTGGTAGGAAGGATTGGTATGAGTAAGGTTAAGATAGATAATAAGGAAGGGAATCAAAGCATGCATAGCCTCTACTTTGTGGCATTTGCCTTGTCCTGGTGGGAAGGTGGAGATTCTTGTTCCGATATATATCCTTAATATTACTGAGAAGACCTTTACCTCAAGTGTGAATTCTATTAAAATAGTAGACCAGCCTCATGTCATACTGATTTTAATGTCTATAATTCTCCCTGAGTGTATATGTTATTGCAAAGTGCCATTTAGACAGGCAGCAGAGCAGCAGGCTGCATTGCCCTTGGAACAAGGCTTTCCACACTGAGGAACCCTCTGCACAACAGAGGTGAAGGTGGTTAGGTCCTGCACCATCAAACATAGTGGTTACTGCTATGTTTGGGTCCATCACGGGGCATATATAGTGTAGTGTTTCTATGGCCAAGTACCCCATATTTCCTCTGAAAAAGAAGGAGATTTTTTCTATATGCACATAGGATATGTGTAACACATATGTCTATTATATGAGACAGACAAAATAAGCAGATTGGTTTGTGTGTGCAGTTTTATAAAAGATATAAGGATGGAGGTGTTCAGAAAGACCCACCACAGGGAAGGGGACTGGTTCCACCACAAGGAGGGGGACTGGGTTTCCCTACAGGGGCACATGTTTCCTGCGATGAGGTTCTATGCCATCAGTTCCAACTCATCATAGTCACATGCTCTACAAAAAGAAGTCCTTGCTCCATCCTCACAACGATCTTCTGTTTGAGCTGCTCTTGCAGCCTCTGTGGCCATCCATCTCATGAAGGACATACTTTTCTTGATATTAAACCCTGACACGTTGCTTCTTACATTCACACAACAGCCTCTTGGTGCATTTACATGTTCTTATGACCACAACTCTTGTGTTCCCATTCGTCTCAAGACTGTCCATAGTTTTTGATGGTCCACATTGTCAAACGTTTTAATATAGCCCATGATATACATGTCAACCCTTGGCATCAGCTCCTCATTTCTTTTTTCTTTCCCCTCCCCCCACCATTCACCCTCATGAACCCTTGATAAATTGTAAATTATTATTATTTTCATATCATGCACCAATGACTCAAGTAGAAAGAATATATTTTGAAAAGTATATGTAAAAATGCGCCTGATGTATGATTTGTTATCAGATCTATCAGAGCCCCCAATAATGTGATTTTTAATCCACTGTGATGAGAAACATTTCATTCTTTAAATAAATAAACACATTTTTTCTGTTAAAATAGACAACAACTAAGAAGCATCCTTCTGGTATTTTCTGCTTTGAGTGAAGATTCAGTTGACATCAGCCATGATATCCCTTGTCCCAAGTCCTCTTCTGAATTAGTTCTAAATCTACAGCTGCTTCCTGTCAATGAACTGCTGCAATGGTTCTTGGATCATTTTGATCAAAATTTTACTTGCACATAGTATCAATGATATTGATCTATAAACTGAGCATTTAGATGGGTCACTTTTCTTTGGAATGCCTACATATATGCATCTCTTCCAGTCAGTTAGTTAAATAGTTGTTACCAAATCTCTTGGCATATATAAATGAGTGCTCCATTGCTTTATGAACCTGCTGAAATATTTCAATTTTTCATGCTATCAATTTCCAAAGTCTTGGGGTGGGCTAATGCTTTCAGGGCAGCTTGAAATTTTTCCTTCCGTCCCATTGTTTTTGGCTCATATGTTATCTCTTGGAATGGGGGAATATCCACGAGTTATTTTTGACACATGGAATCTGTATCGTTCCCCTCTTTCTTAGATCATTCAGTCTTTTGCTCACATTGTATTGCACCTGAAGGTTTTCCCCCTCACTTATTTCAATTTTAGATATGTTGAGTGTGGGCTTCCTTTTTGGTTTTCCAACTCAAGAAAACATCTGTCATCAGTGTTTAAGCATAAAATATCTTCTTGACACTTGTTTGGGATATAGTAAAGGTACTACTTTCATTTTCTTCAATTTTAACCTGAACACAAAATCAAATAGGCTTTCAGGAACTGACAATGTTTGAAGGCTATGCATAGGGCTTTCTGTGGCTAATCTTTCTGATTGAGACAGCTTATTGCTTCTTGATCATCTGATTTTAGTCTAGAGTTCTGTAAAACATGCTGACTTTGGGTGACCCTTCTAGTATTTGAATACAAGTAACATCACTTCCAAAATCACAGCAGCACACCTGCTACTACTGTATGAAGGACTGACCACCAAGAAAGGTCACTTAGCAAGACTTTAATATACCCCTGAATTCTGAACTTGGGGAGACTTCTGATGGGTGAACTCTATCAATCTAAAGTGTTATGTCTCCTTTTGAAGCATGGCTGGGCCCAGTTAAAGAATCTCCTAACTTTACTTACATACCTATTTACATGCTATGTGTTATAACAAAACTGTGTTTGTAAATATAGAGATTTCTTGAGTTCTATAGCAAAATTGTGTTAGATCAGGTTCTCTAGAGAAGCAAAACCAGCGATGCTTATATGTGTTTATATACAAAGAGGTTTATATCAAGACATGACTTATTATAGAACTAAGTTAAGTCTCATTTGGCTCAAGTCAGGGTACTCCTGACTCTACAAAGTTGAACAGGAAGCAGGTTCCTGAAGTAGAGATTTGAGGGCACGAAAATTGGTAGATGCAGGGACCTAATGTCAATCGATGGAATCCAACCTTGGTAGTCCCTTGGTGGATCCTGGGGTTGGCAGAGGACACAACATAAGATAGAGGAATCAGACACATGATTCAGCTCCAGTAGAAGGTGAAGGACAAAAAAGGATTTGACTCTGTTCAAGACTTGTGAGATTAAGGAGGTTTCATAGAGCTGCTACTGGTTCTGCTGCTATCCTGACCAAGGTGAGTCTAGATGTCAGAATCCCTAGCCCAAACATGGCTTTTGTGAGTCAACAATAAGGAGAAGGCAATGGGAATCCTCAATTTGTAGCCAGCAAATGAGAAGGAAGGGCAACCCAGGTTTCAGGAAATAGTAGGAAACGCTAAATTCATGATTATCACTTCAGAAATAAGAGTCTTGTGGGGTTGGAGCTAATGTCTGGGGCAGAAATTTAAAGCGTTAGACAGAATGGACACTGTGGGACTATGCTTTCTGATTTATTGTAAAATCTGGCCTATCTCTCAGGATTAGTGTCAGAGAAAGGAATACTCTGTTGGAAGTTGATTTCAAAGTAGCTGAGTTTGGCATTAGTCTCAGAAAAGACAGACAGACATTTTCAGACTCTGTTTTACACTTTTTTTTTTTCACAAGTCGGACTTACACAGATGTTCTGCTTATGTGTGAGAAAGATTTAGTGGCTTTTCTATCTCATGCTGAGATGGCTCACAGGAACTAATTGGTGATCAAAGCCTCTTTTCTCTTAGGTTATTGTTTTAGCTAGTATGGAGGTAGCTGGAGCTTTTCAGGAACAGACACTCATGTTAAATTTTGCAACTAGATACCCTGCAGTGCTTGTTCCTCATTGTTTATTAGTTTAGATTTAAACTGGGTTACATTAGACTCATCATTAATCGTGCTTGTGGAATTCATGCCTCAAGCAGTCACTATCTTGGTAACTTTGTTATGGAGTTCAGTTTTATAGACACTCAGCCAGTACTAGCAAATTCACTAGTTAATGTGCAAGGCAACATTATCTCAAGTAAGGATTTCACAATGTTATTGGAAGATAATAATCAAAGGAGAAGAGAGAAGGTTCAAATGACTCAGATTAGTATCTATATTTTATAGATACAAGATTATTACTCATAAAGGAAGCATTTAAAATGATGCACAATATAATAGAAATAATTATTAAAGTCTTATTTTTGAAATTATACTCCTGATGATAGCTAAACCTTTGTTTTAATTTACTTTATTTTGTTGACTACATGGATAGACATACTGGAAATGAAGGAGTTGAGATAATTTTCTCAACTTAAAATTTACTGCATGAGGACGGCTCTTCAAGGAAGCTGTGTGCATCTTGTTCACATCTTGCTTTTTGGGGTTTTCTGCTTCTTGTGATGGCTGTGGTTAGGTGCTGTCAAGTGTCTTCCAACTAACAGAGACCTCATTCACAACCCAACGGAACACTGCCCGCTCCTGTGTGCCATCTTCACAATCGTTGGTGTGTGCAAGTCCATCGCTGGAGCCACTGTGTCAGTCCAACTTGTTCAGGGGTTCCTCTTTTTCACTGTCCCTCCACTTCACTAAGCCTGATGCCCTTTCCTCTTCCGGTAACATGTCATTTGATGAATGTGTGTTAATAGCACACCTCAAGACTCATGGAGAAAGATGATATTTGTTGATAAATCATGTCTACTGGCTTGATAAAAGTCAACATTGTTGGTTGCTTTCATAGTTGCTTTTCTTCGAGTGTATAAGGGTAAATGAAGGAAATCCATTTATCAGAGAAAGATCACTGGTCACTATGGTATCTTGATTCATAGGCTTTTTCCATCAATACCACCAAGAGTTTTCATGATTGTTGCTTTGTAGTATCTAACCCATGGCATTTTATTTTGAACTCCTTTCTAATCTTTACTACTTTACTGCTCAAGGTAATAAAATATCTGTTCTGGTATATGCAGAACCCTGGTGGTATCTTCATTATGGTTGGGATGCTAACCCCAAGGTCAGTAATTGAAAGCCACTTACTGCTCCATGGGAGATGGAAGAAGCAGTCTACTTAGTGAAATATGTACAGTCTTAGAAACCCACAGAGAAGTGATACTATGTCCTATAGCATCGTCATAAGTTGAAACACACTCAATCATTGTGAGTGAATGAAAGAGTGAAAGCATATATATTACTTAAGAATTCATAAACTTGTTGGACAAATAACCCCTGGTTATCTATTAAATAGATAAAAGATAAACTGATTTGTGTTATAGATTACCTTAGTGGGAAAATATGAAATAATAAAAGCCTTTATTAAACAAAGATATCAAAGTGTGAGTTCTGTTTCCAGACATTCCCTCCATCTAGGTCTGCACCTTTCTTAAGGCAGTGTTTCTTCTCTCTAATCCTTCTCCAAAGCATATGCCCCTTTTTAATTTACACCTTGCCAAAACAGCAGTTTTGCCAGCCTTGATGGACACAGATTGTGTTCCTTTTCAATGTTCAATTTTTGGGGGCATGGGGGGAAAGAGAAAAAACAAGCCTCAAAGGGAATAGGGAAGATAGGAAAATTTTTCTCCATAAAATTCTCTTAGGACATCCCTGATGCTCTCCAATAATGAGCCTATGTCTTGCCCTGATTAAAAAAAAATAAAATAAAATGTGATGAAACTTTCCTGAGTCTTTACTCATCAATGCCCCTCTCAGTTTCCATCAAACACCTTCATAATCAGCCCCTGTGATCATCCTGCACTATCAATGACCCCCTGTGGGTGTAAGAAAGGAGTCAACATCACTTTCTTTGTTGACCTTTTTGCCTTGAATTTTACTGGCATCATAAGTCCCCCCCCCCTTAGATGCCATTGTTTTGATTCTTTATTGTTTCTGCTGTTGTTGTTACAACTCTAAGGCATGTGGTCAAGTATAACAAAAAAATGTGTCACTAGGAAAACTTACATATAATCGTCTGCTGGTTTCATAAACGTGTTTAAAGAAGTTTGGTTTGGAATATATCTGCATGTATATTAAGTGGAAACCTCGAAGAATGTTTGTTTTGAGATTATATTATTATGGGGTCACTTTAACTTTATTTTTTACTTAATTCTTCTGCTTCATCAAACAATTTTTTCTTTTTCTATTGCCCATATTTGAAATAATGTATCTCTCCTTCATTTTCTATCTGCTCTGCAAACATCGTGCATTACACAGCAGTTAGCTGTTTGAAACAAGCAGAGGCTCCGCAGAAGAAAGAGGAGGTTGCTCTTTCTGCCCATAATCTCACAGCGTCATTCAGCACCTTCGTAGAGGGCACTAGGAGTCCAAATGTGAACCACGGTAGTGATGTTGACTGAGGTGGTTGAGTTGTTTGCACAGTGGGCTATCTGTGGTTCTGTGAACCACAAGTCAGGGAATCCACCCACGCCCTGTGTGCAGATGGCTGAGGCTGTTTGTGGACCGCTGCAAACATTCCGGTCTCAGAAACCCGGAGGGCACTTTTACTCCCACCAACCGAGTCATGCCGAGTTGGAATGGACTTGATGGCAGGTTTTCTGTTTGGTTTGGGTTTAAATTTAAATTATTATATAACCATTAACCTCCCCTTCTAATTCCTTTTTATTATTTTCTGTATATTTTATATTTTTGTATTTAGCTCTAAGAGTCAATTGTTATTTTTAGTAAAAAAAAAGAAACTTTGAATTTAGTTCAAGTTCATGGGCTTCTCTATCTAGGTTATATTAGACACCTATAGAGTAAATTGTGATCCTCACAATATGTGTTATAAATCCTTTTCTCCAATGGAATGTTTATCTTTGTCATGTCCAACAGACCATGTCAGTGTGGGGTAGGTCTTAAGCTAATCACCTTTGAAACAGAAAAAGAACACATTATGTACAATGAAGAAAGGAGAGATAGGGAAAGATATACATAGAGGTCCTTAAGATATGAAGGACAAAGAATAAAAGAGACACAGATCTTCCTAAAAAGGTTACGGAAAATCTTCCATTACTGCCAGTGTCCCTATATTCAGATGTCTAATGTGCTAAACTGTAAGAAAATGAGTAATTATTCTTAAGAACCACTACTTGTGTTTTTCCCCCCTGTTATAGTAGCACTGGATACTGTGAACTCACATCAGATTGTTAAAACCACAAAGGATATTTATGTCTCACACTGGACAATAAATACAATGCAGCCTCTCTGCCTCACTCTAAAACCTCGGCTGATTGAGAAGCCACTGTCTTCTGAAACATTATTATTGTCTGTGGCAGAGGAAGAGCAACCTTAGTTAAGAACATTTTCCTTTTGAATGTTTCTGCCTGGCATTGACACATACCACGTCTACTCACCTTTCGGTGATCAAAGCAAGCTGTAAAGCAAAATTAACTTCAAGCCATTCCCGTGTGCAAAAAGCAATGCAGAGTCCTAATGTCCACACTCATCACCATGGGAACTATTGATTTGTCCAACTGAACACAATCTCTGTGATCACCTTTATTTATTGCAATTATCTATATGTGCAGCAATGTGTCTGCCATGTTGGGTTTTTTTTAAATCATTTTGCTGGGGGCTCATATATCATTTTTCACAATACATAAATATGCATACTGTGTCAAGCACCCTCACATATCCACTTCTATTATTGTTCTCCAATCGTCCGCCTTTTCTCTTAAGCCCCTAGTATCCGCTTTTCCATCCCTTCCCCTCTTCCCCTGCTCTCTCCTCTCCACCAACCCTCAATACTTTATACATTGTTATTGTTCTGTCATATCTTACACTGCCCGAACTCTCCACTAACCCACTCCTTTGATGCCCGACCTTCAAATAGGAACTTATGTGTACATCCTTGCAGTTGGTTCCATCTCTCTACCCCACCCTCTCTCCACCCTTCCAGCATCTCCAATCTAACCATTGGCCCGAAGGGGCCCATCCATCCTGGTTTCCCCATATCTCCAGTTCCCCTCTATGCTAGTGTACCTTCTCCAGTCCATCTGGATTTGTAAGGTAGAGTTGGGACCATGATGGTTGGGAGGGGGAGGAA
Organism: Nesogale talazaci; assembly: GCA_004026705.1. Lineage (NCBI taxonomy): Eukaryota > Metazoa > Chordata > Mammalia > Afrosoricida > Tenrecidae > Nesogale > Nesogale talazaci. The sequence continues at coordinate 72,227 of PVJH01003112.1, read as the reverse complement.
GGCTGCAGGAACTAGAGGAAACTTGTATGCATCATCACTGACCTGCTGCTCCTTGACTGGTCTGTCTCCTCTCCGTGACTCCCCTGTAAAGGGGTGACCAATTACCCACCAGTGGGCCTTAGGTCCCCACCCTGTTCTCTCCCTCTTTCACAATGATGTGATTCTTGCTCTTTGGTGCTCGATATCTGCTCCATTTGGCCCCTCTTGATGTTTTTAATTTTCTACTTTTTAAACTATACCTGTGGCTCATTTCATTTCATAATTTATTGCAGTAGTAGAAAGATAACATTCAATTGGTTGAAGTACTTAAATCTAGTTTGTTTTCTAGAAAAAATAATCTGTTCTATTATGTTATGTCATCCCTTCTACTTTATACACTAACAGTTGAGTCCTCTAGTTTACTTATTTTTACTACTCCAAACTAAACATCAATATTCTCATATGAATAACCAAGAATCTGAATTTATCTCTTTACTTATATGATTACCTTGTTGTTTACTCACAATTCCAATTTTGCATCTCATACTTTCCTATGGAATTTTACTTATTTTGAAAACTTAACCTTTGTTGCTTACTGCTGGTGGGAAATTCCCTTTACTCTCGTTTGTCTAAAACTATCTTTACTGTTCTAGGACAAGTTTCTTCTATTATTTTTAGAGTTTCACAGTTGCTATGGCTCAAGGTATAAGCATAAGATTCAATTGTCTTCTAGTGTTCCATTGCTGATTTGGAAAATTAATATCTCACTATAATTGCTATTCATAAACATTTCATCTGCATTTGTGTCTATCTTTGATCTTCTGAAGTGTGATGGAATATGCTTGTGCTTTTATTTGATTATTTAATTTAACCTGTATCTTAGTTTTTTTACTGTTTCTATCAACAGAAATATCATACATGTTTATCAGATCAGGCTTTTAGTCTCTCTGAGTTTAGTAAAAGAGAAGTATATATTCAAGATGTCTTCTCTAGTGAAATTCTCTCCCTGCACCTCCTCCCCAAGCCCATTCATGTGAAAGATTATCTCAGTTTTTATTGCCCTACTTTCTTTACTATTTGACTCTCTTTAAGAGATATTCCTTTCTTTTGTTTATGTTTACTTGTCTACGGTTTCTATGATTTTATGTCACTCGGAAGAGATTAATTTTAAGACACACCCCAAACTGATAAGGTATAAGTACCACAACAAGTAAAATGTTATTTTCTAGAGATCAGGACTTTAACACATATTTAGAGATGTACAATTCAACCCCTCAGAAACTGCTTGTTAGCCAGTATCTTTTAGGATACCAGAATTATGTTCTATAATTGATTATATGTATTAATATATACCTATAATATAGATTAATATATTTCAAAGGTCTATACATTATCAGTTGTTATCACCCCTTATTGGTCTCTGATCCATCCTCTGTATTCTTTCCTCTACCTGGAGTTAAAGAGCCTTGGTGACTGCATAGTGGTTACTGTTGGCCTGTAATCTATAATGTCTAAATTTTGAAACTCTAGCAGATCGGAGGGAGAAAGACCCTGTATCTGTTCCCATAAACAGTTACAGTCTCAGAAACTCAAAAGGGAAGTGCTACCCTGCCCTATATGATCACTGTGTGTTGGCTTCAACTCCCTGGCAGTGTGTCATTGCTTTAAAGAGCTCTTTTGTGGTGTATTTGGCTGAGGTATTTTGAACTTCATTTCTTGACTCCTGCTTCCATGTTATTGATGGTGGATTCCAGTGCCATGAAAACCTTGAGAACTTCTATCTTTCCTCTAAGCATTGTCATAGTGCTGATTGGTTCAGATGTGAGAAATTGGGTTTTCTTTATATTGAGATGTAGTCCATAAAACAAAAAACAAAAAAAAACTACAGTCTGTATCGCAGTCAGTTAATAGCTCCATGCTTTTCACATTCCTCAAGACATGTTGTATTATTTGTATATGGTGGGTTATCCAGGAACCTTCTTCCAATCCTAAGGCTTTGGTCTATTTTATTTTGGTCCAACTTCTCAGGTCATTTTTTTCATCAACGAGATTGATACAATATGATGAAAGGAAGAATCTCGAAGCACACTGTCCCTGCCTTTAACCCACACAGTTGCCAAAGGGATTGGTAAAAGGACCGCTCTGTGGGTTCTATAGAGTTTCCATACAATTAAGTGTTTGGGGATTCTTGTGATTTGCAAGATTGCCCACAATTTGCTATGATCCTCACAAGTTGAACTCCTTTACACAGTGAATAAAACTCAGATGACTATCTTATTGGTATTCTGGGGCTCTCAACCAACACCCTTGTGAAATCTGCAATGATATATCTGGTTCTACATCTTTGCGGAATCTGTCTGAGTTTCTGGCACTTTGCTGTGGCTACATTGCTGCATTCTTTTTAACTATCTTCTGTTAAAGAGTAATTCCTTCATATAATATTGAATTCCTTAAGGAGATTGAGCTAGTAGGATAGTGGTTCTGCATTGGGAGTGCTAATGTTAGGGGTTACAGTAGTTCCCAACCTTCCGAATGCTGCAATCCTTCAATACAGAGTTTCACCTTGTGATGGCCCTGTTTGTGGGTGTATCTGGGCAGACCAACTGGGAGACAGAGGAGCGGTGGCTCGGTTCCTTGGATCACCAGAAATATGGCCGAGGCCCATAGGAGGAACCGCTGCAGCTCAGGCTGTGAGCTGTGTGGCCGGCAGTTGAAAACCAACCCCAGCCTCTTGAGAAAAAGACCTGTCTTTTTACTCTGCCCAACATTGCAGTCTCAGAAACACGCAGGGGAAATTCCACTCTGTCCCGTGAGTCCGAATAACCACGTGGCCGTGAGTTTGTTTGTGTGGGGAGAATGCTGTATGGGCACTTATCGTTTCCTTAGACCAAAAGCAAACATTCACTAGGAAATGTCTGACCAGGGTAAACGTATAGAATTTATAAATTATGAACATTTACCCCTCAAATACTCAGACATCATGGGTCATCTGTTTATTTTATAAACTTGGAAACTTTCCAAGGTTCAGAGTTCAAATGGCTTGTGGTTAATCTAGACAAACATCACTGATTGTGATGAAAAGAATATGAGGGTGTTACTCATTCATGATCTACATCTGTGTCTCCTTCCCCTATACATATATGGCATGTGTTTGTTGATACTGCTGAACCAGCTGTCTATGAAATGTCACACATGGTCATAGGGATAGGGATGGAGCTAACCATGGCTGGGAAACAACGGGAGCAGATTTGATAAGATTCCACATCTTTAAGCAAAACATAAAAATTAATCACATAAGTGAATTTTACACACTCTTCAGCCCAGATTCTTAAATAGAAAGAGGGAAAGCAATAAGAATATTTAAAATAATCATGTTTTCATTACATAGATCTAAGATTTACTAAGAAAACCTAAGGGGAGTGGTAGAGAAAAACTTTGTTTTTGTCCAAATTAAACCAGATATTAACTTAGTACCTGCTGGTTAGGTTCTTCTAGTGATGCTTTTTATTTGAAGAATTAATACCGGACTACCTGCAACAATTTGAAAATGAATGTTGGGACGAATATCCAATTCTTTTAAGATGTAATTCTGCTCCATATCTCCCCGGTGTTCTGAAATTAGCTCCAAGATCTCAAAGAAACTCATAAAACCTAAGGAACTGTCTCTTGTGGTTCTGGATAGTGTTGAGACCCAAAACCAAAGGTCAGGAAGAAGCAAGCCAAATGCAGTGTTCTGAGTCAGATGCGAAACACCTCTGAGAGTCAAAGTCGGTCTTGCTTAAACCAAAGCTGTCAGGAAACAGTTGGAGGTGTGGTTTTTGCTTATTAACAAGCTGTAACCCCAAGGAACAAAAGATGTTTTCTTAACTCACTCCCTTTAATACAGTCTAAAGATGCCCCCAAGGAAAGAAAGGATATGATTTATCTTACACTCTTTAAAAAAGTCAGGTCACAATCCCACCCAACTTTGGCCCCTTAGCAAAGCAGAGAGTATCCTACGATGGGGTTATAGCCATGCACACACAGTCCAGGATGATGCCTCAGATATGGAATTGTGGCTACAAGGTCCATGTTAAAATTTGAAAGTTTTATTGGTATATAATTCTTATTTCACACCACTTAGTAGTTGAATAGTATTTTAAAATGTTGTGCCATCATCATCACATCCATTTTAGAACCTTGTCTTCTTTTTTGTACTCATTGTTATTAGCTTCACATTTCCCCTAACTCCTCTGCTTGCCCCTAAGAAACTATTGTTCCAATTACTGTCTCCATAGATTGACCTATCTTAAATTTCATATTCATAAAATATTTTTAAAAGCCAACAAGATAATATAATAATCTTGATTGAAAATAAAGTATAATATAAAAAAGCTAGAAAAAATTAAAATTGGTCAAAAATAATCAATGATAGAGTGTTTAACCTAATTATGTCTTCATTCTCCACTGACCAAGGCACTATCCGACTGCAAAGGCTATTCACATCCTTAGTCAATGATCAAAGAGGATTCACCAGAGGTTTTATTCATGTGTAAACCCCGCAAATTGATTTTAAGCTTTCACTCTCACCCCAAGTTTTCTGAAAGGCATGAGCTCAGCATATAAGCTCTAGGAGAGTTGTACTAAAATTCAACTGCCTACGGGGGAAGTGGAGATGGGGGTGCCAGTGGGATATTATGTGATAGTTTTCATGATACTACCCCTATACATGTCAGTGAGTCCTGGTGATATGGGGTTTGAAATTCATGGCTGTAAGCTCAAAAGTTTGGGGTTCAAACCCTCTTGTCATTCTAGGGGAGACCCTTGTGACTTTTTGCCCTGAAAGCCATGTAGAGAAGTCCTACCCACCTTCTAAAGTTGCTATGAGTTCAAATCAGTCCAAATGGCAGTGGGTTGGTTAAAAATACTGAAGTCGTTTGTAATAAGAAATACTTTTGGTGATATAAAAGACAATCTACTTTTTAAAGCTTTTTGCAACTTTATTAGACATTTTTACCAACATTCTGAGATTGTTCAGATACTGCTTATACTCGAGTAAAAGCCAGCCTGAATATCATCCAAGGTACCTAATTTTACCACAAAACTCCATTAAAATGTCCTGACAAACTCAGCTTATACACAAATATATGTGGTATTTGAAAGCACACAGATCCATTTCTGATGTAGTATCCTATAACCCAGATGTTGTAGTTATTTTTATCTTGTTAGTTATAATCTCTGGCATACACAAAAATGTCCTTTAGTCCAGACATAGGATCTAAGACATTTAATGCCTTTCTATTGGCATTTATCAAGCAAAAAATTTCCTTCCTCTGCCTTCTCTTTTCTTCTTTCACAACTACTCTCCACCACCATCACCGGGAACACCCAACATTCAAGTCTGTATCCCAGGATAGAAACTTTGATACATTTTGTGAGAAAAGGATGAAAAATCATAGTCCAAGTTGTTGAATGATCTATAGTAAGGGCTTCCAATTGCACCAATTTGCATTAATTATTGTTGTGCCTGTCCCAAATATTTCATGGGATGCATATTGGCTGCCATATTATGATTATTTATATAGAATTTAAATTTTTCAGGTAGCTTGCGTTTCTATTTGCTATGTCTGACAATCCTTCTGATGAAGAATTAAGAGTGGAAAATGGCTAGAATTCTGGCTTCTTTGAAAAATAAAGCTGCATAAAGATAATCAATTTTTATTTGTCCAATAGCTCTTAAATGTTTTAATATACTGGACTGACATAATAACCACAACAATGAGCGTGGGATATGTCAGAATTTTGTAATAATATAGGATCACCAGAGTAGCATTCAATCACTGACAACTTTAGCAACAACAATATCTATTGAGATATCTATTTGCTTGTTTTTTATCTATTTTAACAATACCTTGTTGTTAGCTGCTGCTCAGTACATTCAGGGTCAATCCAGCCCCATGCACAAAAGAATAAACGATGCCTGGTCTGGCACCATAGACCTATATAAATGCCAGTGGGGCTCAGTCAGAACAGTTACATTTTAAAATCATCTGTGGAGGAATAGGCAAGCTAACAAGAAAAGTACTGACATAAATGAAAAGAAAAGAATTAACATAAAGTCTTCTTATTAAAATGTGTTTGGTGTTCCTAAAATTACACTTGAAAACTAGCACTATTTTTTATTCAAAGAGTTAAATTAAAATGAGCCTAAAAAACAAACAGCAGCAGCAAAACAGCATCCAAGGAAGAGTATGCACATATTGTGGGGGGCGGGGGGAATCAAACAGTAAGACAGGTGTGCACCACTCCATGCCAGAAAGCACTTAAGCTTTCCGGTGAAACTCTCCTTTAACTCTCCTGTTCACTTTTCTTAGGCCAAAACGGGAAGAAGGGAAATTCCTGGAGAGTAAATGTCTTTTTAAGTCCTGTTCAATCTTAAGGGAACTAAGCTTGAGATAATTAAAGAAAGTCATAACGTTTTAGGCATAAAATTGTGATGGAAAATGTAATGATAGCGAATCTCTTTTAATTATGGCTCTATTCATGAAAGGCAGGAAAGAAAAGTTCTTAAAGTTTTATTGACAGATGTAGATTTATAGATGCAAATTCTTCATGGGGTTTCCAAAAGCCATTGATTGTTAAAATCAGATTCTGATTCCCCAGGGAATTTCCTGGTGCAAGCGTCTGTGAAGCAGAACAGTGGAGAAGTAAGAGCAACAGTCTTAGGATAAGACAAACTGCAGTGGGCCCCCCCAGGCTTGCCAACTGATTATCTCAATTCCAAGATTCTCATATTTAAGGTGGGGCTAAAATTTATTCCCCAGTAATGTTTTCAGAACAAGTATATTAAAAGTCTGTCACCATTAGGACCTGCAGCTCTCCATGAATAGTAGCTATTACTATAATTGTGATCATCACTATCATGCAAGAATGGTTTGCTACAAACAATGCAAGCATTTTCTCTCTGATAGTCGTTTTTTTTCTGTCCTCTTCTTCTTCAGTGTCTCCTTTGATTAATTTCTCATGTTGGAAAGGATAATGTGACATATTGTTCATTGTCACAGTGAGTGGCAGTGAAGATAGAATGTATCATTTACAAAAACATCTGTCCTTTTGCACAGATTTGCAAAAATCTGCATTAATAATAAAATCCATAGAATACTCTAACGCAGGAAATTCTGTAATGAAACATTTCAAATCTTCTATTTACTAACCTAAGTGGTATATATTAATATATTACCTGTGTATGATATATCAAAGTAAATTTATAAATATATTTTTATCAGTAAACACCTGTTAAGAGGACATTTATCTAGCATTTTCTACTGGTAGAGTTAGATAGCATTAATGATACTTTGAGCTATAGGATAAGGTCATAATTGTTGACTTGCTAATATCTGAACTTAACTTTCATCCCAGCACTACTTAGTTGTGTTTCCCTCTGGAAACACCTTGCATAAAGCATTTTGACTTTTCTTCTCTGTTCTTTTCCATATTTTCAACACCAGCGTCTGATGAACAGAAGAGTGATCATACCAAAAGGGATCCTCTAGGTGTCTGATGCTAACTAAGCCTCACACACACTAGATGAGGTTCCTAAGAGCCCTGCACCCAACAGACAGATGGAGCTATCTGTCTGGGAGGGTAGCACATTCCTCTTTGGGGTCAGGAAGCTCTGCAGTGTGATGACGACCATAGCCAAAGGGAAAGAGTGTGGACAGTTCAAAGAGCCACATCCTCTGGCTGAAATGAAATTGCTACTGTCACTCTGCTACGCACTCTGTGAATTCTGTGAGTCATTTTGGAGAATGAACAAGCCCATAAGAGAGTGAGAGCCAAAAGGCCCCTATTCAATAGGGGCTGGCATCTGCCTATTTGGCCTTTTCCAGGAAGGTGCTGTCATTTACCTCTGGGAGGGCGGGGTCTGAGAGTAAAAGTTGAACTTGAGGGCCGGCACAAAGATCAGAAAGGGAGATGGTGGGGATCTGATGTATGTTCCCACCTTAAGAATTCAATTTATGATGATTCTTATCACCCAATTATCAGTGTGAAGGTGAAATACCCACCCCCTCATTCTTCTAGTTTAGTGTACTTTCTCAATAATTCACTGAGGAATGCACAAGTGGACCCATTCTGTTTAAGAAGAAATGATAGGAAATCTATTGGAAAAGTCTCCAAAATGATTTCTCTCCCTGAAAAACAGAAATGAAGAAGAGGAAGTTGCTTTCTCGCTATATTGTCAGTCTCATTGAGATCAGTGGGAGTGCTGCTGCCATTCTGTAACCATTAGGTCAGCCAGCTGGGGTACAAGATTGACACCCTGGCCTGAGTGGGCAGAAAGATGCAAAAACCTGGATTTTTGATTATCCAAATATATTCAAAGCCATTCACTAATTTTGAATCACATATCCTGAGAAGCAATCTGCTTAGATCTCTTGATTTTAAGGGCGTTAACATCACTGTTTTCTCTACTATACATCTTTAACCTTCTGAACTGACAAATTGGAAGCCCTCAAACAATGCTATCTCCAGTGAGATTATAAAATTATAAGGGCAGTGACGTTCTTGCTACTTTATTCAATATTGCACATTGCCTTGAAAGTAGAAGGAATTCAGCATATTTGCTACATAAAGGTTGGGAGAAGGTAGAAAGTACAATCTGTGTGCAAAATGTGATGGATTAATTCATTTGCATTCAAAAGAGTATGCATTCTTTATTCATTCTGAACAACAAAAAAATGCATCTAATAAATTTTCAACTTACCTGGAGACCATGATGGACGAAGTAAAGTATAGACATCACATATTATAGACTGTGAAATTGCCCTATCTTTAAAAGGAGAGGGCGAGATTGAGAGTGACTGGAGGGGCAGGTCCCGAGAAGAGCCCTGCCAGGTCATACCAGGCATTGTGGCACTCCGGGGGTTACTGCTTTTATTTGACAGTTGTGCTTTGCTTCGCTTTAATTGGATAGACAATTTTCTTTGCGTTTTGCAGTTGACAACTCTTCAAGGACAAATACTGAACCCTATGGGGGCAGAAGAAAAAATAACAGATTGCCAGAGAGGCTGAAAACAATTTAGCACTCAGCAAGAAAAGAAATGAGAAGCCAAGTTGAAACATCCCATGTAGAAGATGTCAACCACAACATTTCCAGATAAAAAAGAAGCAAAGCCCCCCCCTAAACATCTCAATTAGAGAATCAAGGTGAAACAAATCATTTTCCTTGAAGCACTGCCAAATATTTGACATAAACTTCAATTTGCAGCAGCAAGCTTCAAGGCATCAATTAGAAGAGAAATTTTCATTTAGAGAAATAATCCAGAAAGGAATCTGCCTAATGTTTTCCTCATAAAGCTCCTCTCGTTTAATCCATCAGCAAGCCTGTCTGCTTAAAGGCACACCTTTCTCTCACTCAGGTGTACCAGTTGCTTTCTCTTAGCCGTATGATCCAAAGAAAATGATACCCTTGAACACACACGCCCACCGCTATTCACACCTACAGCTTAGGAAAGCTGAAGCTAGTTAGAGTAGGAAAATTAAGAATTGATATGCTTAGGATTTTTTTTAATTCAAATACTTCTGAAAATTTTTCTTTGATTTACTAAACTACTAAGAACTACATTAAAATGTTCATAGAATGTTCCAGAATGTTCACAATCATGTTAACTTTCTTCTTGTTAATCACAGTATGCTAATCTAATTATACTGGGGAGAAAAAGAATGCCATAGATCTCCCGTGAAGTCTCTTAGGAATCACAAACCATGGAGGCAGTGGCTCTCCCTGTGGAAAGTCAGACTCTCAGTCCGGGAATGAGTGTCACTCAATTTTCATGAATGATGGTACAGATCTCCATGAGCCCTCACTTTCTCACCAAGTGTACCATTTGGAAATCTTATTTCTACATGTAATTTCAAATGTCCCCAATACCACACTGGTCTCTAGTCTACTGTTATTAAAATAAAACAGTGCTTTATTTAACCTGACAGCACGATTTCTTATAGTCTACCTGGTATATGACCTTGACCAAGTTACTTCCACTTGCACTGCTTCTGTTTTAACATCTGTACAAGGAGGATAACCTGAGCATCTTCCTTTGAGGGTTATTTTAAAGAGTACTTTTACTCCTGAGGTATTTGGTAGAACGTGTACCACATTCAGCACGCACTGGAAACTCACTGTTTCAGAATACTATTATGAGAGTGGACATAACTTCTTAGGAAATTTGATGGACGCTAATTATGATACAATGTAAGGTCTACCATATAGAAAAAAAATTAACCAAGGTCAGAGGAGTAATGGTTTACACCTAGAATATCCAAGATAATCTTCAGAGAAAGGGTATTTGAGATTAAAAGAGGGTGTCATTAAGGTGTGTCCAGATGGAAAAGGCAAAGAGTGATGAGATCAAGGGTAAAGAGATTAAAAAGCTGAGAGATATGAAATAAATGGAATTTTAAAAGCATCACAGATACTTTCCTGGTCTCCAGAGGTATGGATGTTGATTTCAAGCAGTAAACCCTGAAAAAGTCCTTTCAGTCCTGAAATGGCCTTGTATCTGCTAGCTAGCGAGTAGTCATCAAATGGCTTTATTTATGAATATTATATGATCACATTTACCTTTAGTAAGACAATATCTTCCTTGCTTGGGTCGATTGGTGACATTTTAAGTGGCGAAGGTTTAGTATTGTAGTTGAGGAAGGAAATGATAAAGGCATCAATTAATTTAAATCAGAGAGAATAGAAATAAGGGGTGGAGTTGACAGTCATTTTGAAAATTGATTTGACTAGATGTGCTTAGCAATTTGACGCACTGAAATTAAGGACGGGGAGAAAATTAAAATGATGCAGAGAATTTAAGCTTGGGTGGATAAATGAATGATTAACCAAATGATTAACTAATAATTAAGTTAACTTGGTGATTAAGATGAAAAATTTAACAGTAGGAACATGTTTTGAGAAAAATGTACCGAGTTGTACCTTCAGAACATGTTCTGTAGTTCAGATGTTGCAAAGAAAGCATTCAGGAGAAGTTGAATATCCAAAAGTTGGCCCACGATGACTAAATATTCTGTAAATATTATTAGAAATAGCAATTTTTGCATTATCTTTATGATATATTGGAAGGAAAGCAAGGAGAGACAGGAGAACAAGAACTTATTCTTTTCTCCCTGCACTCAACATATATCAATGTTTGAATTAGCAGTTGATTATAGATTTCTGTGTGACACAAATGGTAAGAACTGCACTATTAAATCAAAGGATAGCAATTTGAACTCATCCAGTGACTCCAGGAAAAAAGATCCTTTCAACCTGCTTGCAAAATAATTATACCTGAGAAAATGTGCCCAGAAATATATAGAGTCACTCTGAGTAGTGATTAAATTGTGTCAAAATTTCAGAATTTGGGGACAAAATAGTGATTTTTAATTTTCTGAAACAATAGAATTATATTAAAAGGCAAACTATATTAAGAAGTATGTGACATTACCTCTAACGTATAGTCCACCTTCCTGGATTACTCACTAAGTGTACAAATTGAATGCATGGTAAAAGGATAGAATTCAGATCTATACCCCTCATGGTTTGAACACCTGCCTTTTTGTCTATGTAAAGTTGATATATAAGCAAACTTGTGTCCTTGAATTTCCATTCTCTTCAGTGCTATAAATGACTTGTTATGATCCACACAGTAAAATGCCTTTATAAGTGAAATACTTTTTGACTGTTTCCAGTTAAGAAATATCAAACATCAATTATTATAGCCTTTTTCTTTCCTTCTGCTTTAATACCAAGCCTTTCCTTGTTGGTAAACTGGTACACATTTTTAAATTACCATTATGATGGTATTTGCATGCAATATTAATTATATTGTTCAATACCTTATATATTTCATTTGTTTTAGACTGATTTTCTTTTGCTGAGCGTGGATATTTATATTCTCTAGTCATTTGGCCAGGTAGCTGTCTTCCACATTTATTGATATATACAAGTAACAGTCTATAATGTAAAGATAATATAACCTTTGTACTCAACATGAGAAGAATTTGAAGCACTTACAGATGAAGATCACAGGCTACAGGAAGGATTACATTTCAACATAAAGAAAATATAAATCCTCACATCAGGATTAATGAGCAGAAACATGATATATTGAAATAAGATGAATGTTGTCAAAACTTTCGGTCTCTTTGTATGCACAATCAATGTCCATGGAAGCAGCAGCAAAAAATTCAAAGGGCATATTTCATTGGGTAAATGTGCTGCATAAGACCTCTTTGAAGTATTCAGGAGCAAATATGTAGCTTGAGGGCTAAAGTCTGTCTTTTGCAAGCCATAATATTTTCAATGGTCTTACAGGCATTCAAAAGAGCTTGACAATGAATAAGGAAGAGTGATGAAGAATTTGTGCATTTGAATTAGTGTTTTGGTAAATATTTTTGTTTACACTAAGCATTGCCAGAAGAAGAGATGAGTCTATATTGGAAGAAGTGCAACCAAAGTATCCATTGGAAGAACTTTTCTCATGTAGTTTGGAAAAGTCATCAATAGGCACCAATCCCTGGAGAAGAACATGCTAGAGTCAATCAAAAAGAAGCTCCTCACTGAGATGGCTTAACACAGTGACTGAAACAATGGACGTGAGTGCACTTGTGGAACATTGTGTGGATGATATAAGGGTGTACAATGCATAGCTCTGATTTACATACAATCACTATGTTAAGGTCAAATAAGAACACCTCTTCTATTCAGGAGAATAGAAAAGACAATTTTAACTTATATCCTAAGAAGCATGCCACGTGTCATATATTTAAGCTACATTAAAATACATTTTTCTCTTCTACAGGAAGCAATACTTTAATAATTACTTGTTAGAATAAGGAAAATAGGTTTTGATTGATTAAAATAAATGCTTAAACAAAGAAACAACAAGCTGTAAGACCAGAGATGGTGAAATAACCCTATCCAATAGCTGTACTGCATGTTGATAAGTCTGAACGCTAGGAAAAAGTATAGGGACAGAGATCTGTACCTTACTCAGTGGATGTGGTTCATATCTTGTTCCAGGTGCACTAGGTTGCATAGGGCATAAATCCCTGAGAAATTGAAGCCAGGTAGCCCTTCCTTTCTCTGATTTCAAAGTAACTGAATATGAAAGTTATTTTCTTGAAAATTTGATCTCTTCACTCTTAGCTTGGGATAAAAATCTCTCAATATGTGAATTATGTTGGGATATATAATATGATTTATCATTACTAGATACAATTAGAGTCTTAAAATTATAATTGTAGAGGAATTGCATATACTTTAAAATTGCTAACTTAATCTTTTAAAATATTTAAATATTAAGCTAATTATCTTAAACTAAATAGTGCATTTAAATCAATACAAAGTACATTTTTTTCTACAAAGAGACAAAGATCATTTTTGTTAAGATAATTATCTTCCTGTGCATTTATTTGTTGATAAAAAATGAATTAGAGCTGTCTATTTGACACTTTTCCTTCTTTCTCCATTTGCTGGATAATTTATTTGTGGTCCAGTGGATTAAAATTGCTACTGGAGACCCTTAAAAGCAATTCTACTTCACAAGATGATAATGTATTAAATTGATGAACCTGAGTTACTTGTTGCTAAAATGTCATGGAATGACTAGAGATCAAAAATGATTGCCAAATGTTTGGATTTTTATTTTATATATCTATGCCTAAACAAATGGCTACAATATTTTGCTTCTGTTCTTGTACTCCTGGTTAGTATTAGCAACCAAAAGACAAAGACTTTTCTTTGTCTTTTCCACGACAAAGTCTGGGCATAACAGCATGTGCATTTGTCATACCCAAGTCCATGAAAATGAGGTGGGGAAGTCTTGGTTTGGACAGAATGCTACTTACCAAAACATTGATTGATGCTGGCCCTTCCCTTGACCCAAAATTGCTTCAATTCTCTTCTATCTTTGGCTGCTGGTTAGAAATATACTCTTGTTCGATAGATATAAAGTAAAATGATGAATGGGATGGAATTCATTATATCCAATGCCCAGAAAATTCTTCTTAGGGCCTGAAAAGCATTGTAGAGATTAAAAAAAGCGACATATTTTCTGTTCTGAAACTCTAGTGGTGGCAAAACAGCAAGCAATGTATATGTAAAGAACTTTTGTGTTTGAAGCACAGCAAAATTCCATAGTCATTTACCTTCATTCTTTATATATGTTATATTTATGAAATATATATTAAATATATATTATATGATGATGATACATACACACACCTATATGCCCATGAGGGTGTACTCAAAGAGAATCATATTTTTCAAAGCTATGTATTTAATTTTTTTAATCATTTTATTGGGGGATCATACATCGTTTTTCACAATAAATAAATACATATATTGTGCCAAGCACCTTCACATGCCTGCTGCCAGGTGGACACAGAGGAAGAGACAGACAGCCGGTCTGGTCCCCACGCTGATCCATTCCCTGCCCATGATGCCCAGAGGACTACACCCCTGTGGGGACCTATGACACAGGGGGGCCTGGGCACACAACAACAGGGCTTGTCTTACTCTCTTCACACAGAAGCAGACAGTGACAGAGAACATTTTGGGGGTCACATGGTGGGGAAGACATGCGGTCTGAGCCCCCAAAATGGACTGAATCAAAAAGGGAGCATTCCTGGTTGGGCAGTCAGAAGGAGAGAACGACAGGACCAATGGTTCCTGGCGGACTCGGGGGAGGGGCTGAGGAAGGTGGGCATGGATAAGCTCAGGGATTGGGGGAACAACAGGTGGTCTGGTATTGGTGGCGAGGAGGAGGGTGTGGGAGGCCTGGTAAGGCTTAAGTAAGGGTAATGTAACAGAGAAGAAGCACTGAAACTCAAATGGAGGCTGATCATGACAGTGGGACAGGAGGAAGGTAGAAGGAACTAGAAGGCCACGGGCACTTGTAGAGGTCTACACACAGGCATATACATATGTAAATACAATCATCTATTATAAGGAGGGAATAAATCCAGGTAGATATACGTATAGGCTTATTAGTAAGGTAGAAGCCAAACCTTGAGCCCCCACCCCAGCACTCCCTCAATGGAAGAACACTTTGCTCTATTAATCTGGTATTCTTTCTTTTTTTTTTAACAAAACAATCGTGTCCTCTTCAAAGAACTCTCCATTACACTGAATACATTTTTCTAAATTGCAATTCCATTCTTGAAAACATTTTTCAAACCGATTCATTTGGATGGCTGGCAACACCTCCTTTCTTTTTTTTCTTCACCTCTTTTACATCTTCAAATTGCTGTTCTTTCATGTCCCTCTTCCTTTGTGGAAATACGTCACGTATAGCAAGGTGAGGTAAGCAAGGTGCACAGGGCACCTTGTTGCTGTTTTTGCTCCACGCTGGCACATTGATATGGCTACATGAGCCTGTGCATTGTCAGAGGGGCATATCAGGACTTTTTGTTACAGAATTTTTTCAGAACCCCGAAAAAGAAAGTTTGATGAACAGTGTGACCTGGTGGAACTAACTCCAAATGCACAACATGTTCACCAGGAAGTTCAGGAAGTCAATGGATGTCCAGAAAGAGGTTTGTCATAAATTAACATTTTACACTTTTGAAATGAGAAAATCTCTGGTAAACTTGAGTTTTTTCCCACAGCACTGTCCTTGTAAACTGTGTTCAACATCAAAACAGTTTCTGTGGCATTTTTCTAGAGCAGGAAACAAAAATTGCTTAGCATCACACTGCTATCATGTATTGATCATCACAAAAACTGAGGCTTGAGTGAAACGGCTACTAAGAAAGCATTCACTGGGACCAGAAAGAACCTTCCTAGGCCACACCACTGGGTGCACTAACTCAGAGCAAGCTGCTTGATCCTCACCTAGCTGGAAAAAAAAATGTGTACCATGAAAGCTCTGCCCAGCAGTTTTATCAGTTTTGGGAGGAGGGTAACCACTGTGTTTGTGTATCCCCTCACATGTAGACTTTAAAAAATTTGAATTAAAAGATAATGAAAATTTTCATGAAGTTTTTGAAGCATTCATTGCATGTTACTACAAACATTCTTTGATTTCTTTTGTAAATATTGAGGCTGTTTTGAATAAAACCATTTCCACATATTAAGCAGTAAGTTGTTGTTGTTGTTATGGATCTTAACTTTTACACTGAACACATAGTCTTGTTTTCTACTTTCAAATTCATATAGCATTGCCTGCTACACTAAATTTATAAGCATTTGACTATCAAATGCAACTAAATTATGCCTTACAATTTTGATTGGGTAAGATATACATAAGCATGAGTCTCTTTGAGATAAAAGATTTCATGAAAACATATATATTAGCATTCTATTCTGTGGGGAGTCCTTTCCTGACTCATTTTGATAGCCATTTTGTCTTCTTCTGATAATTTTTTGTATTCATTGATAGCTTCCATCTATTTATGAGACATTAAGTAGCAAATCAACAATAGCCTACTAAGAAGACTCACAATGACCACAAATATTCTGACTCTGTTGAGGTATAGGTTAGACTACATATATTATCTGCAAATATATTGCTTTTGTAGCTATCGCCACTGACATACTCATTATGCACTCAAAACCAAACAAAACCCTAGTTCATTGGGCATAGAGTCCAGTCCTTGCTTGCATAGTTGGGATAATTAAAGGTCAGCATCTCAAACTCACCAACAAAACCAGATCAAAATCACTGCCAAAGAGGTACTAGTGCCCCCCACTTCTAAGGCTATCATCATTATGGGTGTACAAAGTCCTGAATTTCTCCCACGGAGTGGTTGATGAGTTTGAACTACAAACCACATGGAATACAGCACAAAGTGTTACCACTATACCCCCAAAGCTCATCACTAGCACACCAAGATAGATGTGAGGTTTTCTGTTCTGTTAAAGATTTTGTTTCAGAAACCCAGAGGGGCAGTTCTATTGTGTCCCTATGAGTGCCATGCACTTAGTAGAATGAAATCATGCAAATGTATTATATTTTTGAAGTGATAAAAATTATCATAATTATGTTAGGGCTATGATACTTGTTTCAGACTTTTAACCTAAGGAACATCTCCTTCTAGAGATTCAAGGGGAGAATATGTTGATTTCCATGTTCCTGAGGCTACTCATATTTATTGACACATGATTTCCTCCCATCTTTTTGTCCCTCAGTAAAAGACCATTTTACTTGAAAAATTAAACAACAGGAAACAAAAACAATAAAAACAAACAAAATAGGATCAACAGTGAAACTCATCACAATAAATGTAGACTGTTTCATTTTTTTTCATTTTGATTGACATATAATTCCCATAACACACATTTCAATGGCTTAAACATATTTAAAACAGTGATATAGTTATTTCCATAATCAATTTTTGATTCTTTTCTTCATTCTTCAGCTCATCCTTTTTAGCCCCTCCCCTCTCCACAATCTTCCCTGGTACAACTCCAAGAAACTATTAATCCAGTTAGTGTCCCTATAGATATTCCTATTCGGGATTTCATATTGTAAAATAATAGCTCCCACTGAAACAACTATAAAATAAACACAAAAAGAGCTAAATCTGATTGGAAGCAGATAATAATATAAACTATAACAAATTTTAAATGGGTCAAAAGGGAAAACAAATGCCCCTGTTTACAAAAATTAATCATTTTATTGAGGGCTTTAAAAGCTCTTATAACATTATCCATATATCAAAGTATTATCAAGCACATTTGCACATTCTGCCATTTTTAGTTTCAAAACATTTTCTTTCTATTTCAGCCCTTGGTATCAGCTCCTCTTTTTCCACTCCGTCCCTACTCCCACCTTTGTGAGCCTTTGTAAAAAATTAGAAATTATTATTACTTTCATATCTATACCGTTCCTTTCTTCAAGCTTCTGTTTGTTATTGCCTTCAGAGGGTGGGGGTGGAAGTTAAACATTGATCACTGTGATCACTCCCCCCTTTCTCCCCACATGCCCCCTACCCTCACAGCATTGTTATTGTTTCTAAGGGGTTTATGTTAACTCTCAAAGTGTGAGACATATAAATATGTGTCCATAGGCCTAAATCCATATCATTATATATTAATATATTTGCATACGTACATGTCTATATTTATACATCTATACATGTCTTTACCTCCTACTTCTTTCCACTATCATGTATGACATTCCTTTGGCTCTCAGTAACTTTTCTAGTCTACATTTTACTTGATTAAACCCCATCAAGTGTTCCACACCCTCATCACCATCAATTTAGGTCTCTTCCTCTTCCTGGGTTTGTTGATTCCCCCATTCCTTTTTCCTACCTCCCTCTCCTATGACCCTATACCCCAAAGTCCACTGATCCTGTTATTTTCTCCTCTGCATTGTTTGCCTTGCCAATCTTAGATAGGAAAGAAAAAGAAGGAAGAAGAAGAAGAGGAGGAAGGGCCTATAAATAGTTCCAGGTCTGAAGACTGACCATAAGCATGTTTTCTCATCAAGTCTGATGAGATGCTAAGCCCTATCCAAAGTCTGAAGTTGATTTTCAGGATTGCTCTGGGACTTCTGTGCTTTGGCTCCCCTTGCTTCTCTCTCAAGCTCCCTTGTGCCTTATGCCAGTGGAGGGGATAGGGAGTGGGTGTCAGACTGTCATGATTCCTGCACTGTAACTCTAGTTCTGCCCCCTGCAGCCCAGTGGGACCATAGACGGGACATCAAATCTCATGGTGGGTTGGTCCTCTCTGTGCCTTTGCTGCTAAGAGCAGGAATCTCATCCTCAGAGTTTGGTGGGCCAGGGTGTAGTCTGGCCTCTCTTTCCCTCTTTGTTTCCTCCTATGTGGTCTGGGCAGGCCAGGCACCATCTCTGGGCTCTATCTTCAGGGCTGTTCTCTGTAGTACAAATTTTGGGAAGCAGGTCAATGTACCTGGAATTGGGGCCGGCCTATGGACTTCGTTGTTAGATCACTGCTGCAGGGCAGTCTGATAATAAGGCTATTTTCATCCACAGTCAATGGTCTCAGAAGAATCTCCAGAGGCTTACTCTGAAGGGAGTTACTTCCAATGGATGTGGGACTTTCATGATCATCTAGAACTTCTGCAATCCAGGTGTTGAAAACTCCTGGGTGTTTCTCACATTGTACCACTCTAATGTTGACAATTTTGCCTGCTACCCTCCCTCCCTTTTCTCCTGGTAACAAATCATAAGCAAACTTATTGCTATCAAAATGATTGCAGCTTCTAGTGACTTGATAGGTTTGGGTATAACTGCCTCTTTGGGTTTCTGAAACTAACACTTTTCAGAAGAAGAAAGCCTCTTTTTTTCTTCCAGTCAGTGGTATCAAATTGCTAGTCTTGTAGTAGCAGCACTATGCCATCAGGGTTCCTTTAAGAACCCTTTGATTAAATCAATTCCACTCAAATAATCCAGAATGGCCTTCCTATTTTAAGGCCACTTGATTCATTTCATTTGCAACTGTAATACCCTATTGCCATGTAATATAAATTATTCATAGGTTCTGGGCACTAGGTATCCCTGGAGCTATTTTTTCTCAAACCATACTACACTAAGATTTTGTTGTTGTTGTTTTAAGCACAGCTGCAGAATTGTTTTGAGGTTTCCATGAGGAGCTTGTTCTTTTTTCCACATAAAGTGTTCTTATCTCTACTGATTATAACTACATGGGCGATGGGTAGGCACATAATTAGAGAAAGGGCCAGGGAAATTTAAGCTTATAATTCAAGACATCTAAAAATGGGATCAGTAAACCTCATGTCCCCTAGCACATTGGGTGAGTTTGACTATCTGTTCTTGTAGTTAGCCAACTTACCCATACCCCAAGTCACCACCACCCATCATCACCCACCAGCTGCTGCTAGAGAAGAGATTCCAACTCCTAGCATTACTCCAGGGCAGAGGCAAACCACCCTGTATATTTCTTCAGGCTGTACAGCCTCAGAGAAAACCTTGTCTCTCTCTGTGAAGTGCTTGGTGATGTCTCCCTGCTGAACTTGCTGTAAGCAGTCCAACCCACAACCCACTACATCACCAGAATTCATTAGCCTTAAAGTAGGACTTGCTAAACACTAATGCCAGCAATATGTTGGTCAAAGACATTTTTGTTTGAGAGTTTTCAATTAGAAATATATAGTGGGATATATCTGGTCCCTGAGGTTATACAAACTTGAAGGATGAATGGTGGTTTAATTACATAACACAAACAGACTGAGGAAGGAGGGTCATAAGGTGATTAACAACAAAAACAACAACAAAACCCAGAGAGAAACTTGAAAAAAGTGTCATGGGTTGCCATAATCTTTTCTTTGTTTTTCACTGCCTTGACATTTAAAAGGAATAGTGGGTAAATATTTTGAAAAATGCTCTCAATTAAGATCTGTCTTTTTAAAAAAAAAATTATTTTTGCACATCACTGCCCTCTGGTGGGAATGGGAGACCCAGTCTTGCTCCTGGAGAGCTGCTGCTGGATTTGAACCACCAAGCCAGTGGGCCATAGTCCCGCACTCAACCACTACACCACCAGGGCTCAGCCCAATTAAGATCTATCTATCTGTTGTTTTCTGTTTCATGAGTTGACTAGCATTTAGGATTAGAGGAGGATGAAGTTAAAGTTTCATTTGCATAACTAATTGATAAAAGTAGTTTCCTCAACATGACTTTGCACCACGAGATGCTCAGGCTGAGGTTTCATCTGTTATATTGCCTCACCGGAAATGTAACATATAGAGGATTACATTTTACATAAAGTATTCAGAATTTTTCTATATAAGCCATAAATATGTTTCAAAATTGGGGGTGAAGATTTAATGATCTCTTTTTAATGTATTCTTCTTTTCAATTTCAATTGGCTCTCTCCAACTATCCAAAAACAAATTTGTAGACCCATTGCTTTCATTACATATAAATTTAGAAAATCCCATGTATCTGTTTCCTGACACTACTAAGCTAACTATTAAAAATCTGCTCATGGCTGTTGTGGTAACATTTAAGAGAAGTCTTGGGCAAGACTTATTTTTTTCTCATTACTCCAAAACCTTTAACAGAGGACAGAGTGCATGTGTACACCCACAAACTGCCAATAATAGATCATTAAAATCCATCCATCCATATATCAATTCTATTATGGATGGTGAAGTCTAAAGTCAATTTTGAAAATGACCCACAATGCAGAATCTGAAAGGGCAAACAAAGTTTGAGAGTTATATTTGGATGACATAATGGACAATCGAAAAAATCTTGCTAAGCACTTATTATGACTTGGCAAAACACCACTTAAAATGGTAAATACCATCTCAATATAAATGCACAGTCTTAGAGGAAGCTGGAAGACCCAAGACATTTTACTCCTTAATGCCCTCATCCTAATAGCCTTTTTCTATATTAATGATTTTTTTAGCTATGAGGAAACTGATCTTTCTATATTCTTATGGGTTAGAACATAATTTTAGTCAAAACTCAAAGCTAAACATTTTAAAACACACTGAAACTATCTAGAATGTCACATCTTTTTTTCCTACTCAATAACTTATTTTTCTACTTTATTTTTTGTCTTCATGAGTGCTTTCACAACGGAGTGTCAAGCAGTTCTCCAAGGCGGTTTCACCAAGTAGTGCAATGGTCATGATCGATGTGTTATGCTTGAGGAAGTATTCTCTATTCCTTTATGCAAGTCATTATGCCTCAGGGAGATCTTTCTATTTTTTATCAAATTTATGAATTTTATTCTTTCTCACCACCAATACATTAATTCAAGCTGTCAAATGTTCTTCTTGGGATTTCTACAATAATCTATTCTGTTACCTGTAACTATTACTGATCAATTCTTCATTGTTTAAAAAGCCGTTCCCCTTCTTTAATCATGCTTGCTGTCGTTCCTATGATCATACAAATGTTCTCTCTGTTTTTCTCTGGTCTATGCCTGAAATCATTCCTGTGATTCAGTTTGGCCATACCATAAAATATCTTTCTCCTTCTCATTGATTTTCCCATAAAAATTGTTGTGCTGTATGCTTATGGTTTTCTAGAACAATGGGCACCAGAACCATATGTTGCAAAAATCATGGTAGCAGTAATACAGCTAATTTGATATTAAATTGAGTGCAATGTTTTTTTTTCTTTTTAGATGATAGACCTCATAATGGTGTGAACTTGATATATTTTATTTACCATGATGTTCTTGCTATCTATCAGACACAGTAAACAAATACAGCCTTTGTATATCATTCACTACATAAATTAATAGTTAGCAAATATTTCTTTTGTATCTAACTCAATAGATACATTATTTAATTTTACAAGTGAAAAAAGGGCTACAGTAGTGAAATGTGACATATTTCATTTGCTACAGTTTACACAAGAGCTATTTTTCTGAAAAATTTCCAATTATTCTCCCTATCTTCTGCTAATTTGAAATTTAAGATATAAAAGAACATAAGACAAAGTTAAGAGATTAAGCATGAAATGCATTATTCTTATAAACTGGTTTGAATGAATATAAATTCCATTTTCCCACAGATGCTGCCAAATACACCTTATATATTGATCATTTTTTAAAACTTTACCTCAGATGTACAGAATCAGATCAAGTATAAACTTTTATTCTTAGAATCTCATTATTTGTACGTGTATATCTTTCTCTTATCTGATAGTTTTTGTTTGTTTTTTAGATCAAAGAATACCACTACTAAAAACATAATAAAAACATAAATATAAAAAAATATCACTACTACTAAAATAAAAACCACAGTGTTGAAAATACCATGTTTCTCCTCATGCAAATTTCCACCTTAGCAAGTGCTATTCCAATAATATCCTTACTTTTCAAATTTTCATGTGCTTGCCTAACTACAAAATGAATGCAGCCTACATATTAACATATTTTACCATTTTATTGACAAGACTCCTACTTTATAAAAACTTAATTGAATGAAATGCTATCTCAACATGATTATTATTTTATTTTATAAATAGCATTTGAATACTCAAATTTTGATATTCAATTGATATGTTTTATTCTGGTGGAGGTAAGTCAAAGCTTATTCTTCTTATGGTGAACAAATAAATTCAGTGATAATCATTGGGGAATGAATAAATGTTTAAATTATTCTATTGTAGTATATTTTACTCAAATGAGTAATTATAATATTTATTATTTTGAAAAAATATATTTTATTGTAATTATACCTACATTATAATTTCCATTGACAGAGGGTGTTGATAAAGGAATAGCTGTAGTTCCAGATTATTGTCTGCTAGTAAGCATGTGGAATTATTTGGCATGATAAAGTGGTATAATAATTTAATAAATTTAGGAGGAATACCAAAATCTGGAGTGTTAGCTATGAATAAATTCTCTCACTGCATTTATGTGTATGTTTGCTTGTATCTGTGTTCATATGTTTACATAGCTCAGTAAGCCACTTCTATGGAGCTCATTTAGGCACACTCATTTAGACAGCATTTTTGAGGCTGGAAAACTTTAGGGAAGCAAATCACCTCATCTCTCTGGTCAGGGGGGCTGATGGCTTTGAACCAGAGACTTCATGACTACCAGTACAAAAGGTTTATATGAGTAATAAAGTCAATGTTATGGCAACATCTGTTCTTCACTCAATCAATGTTACAATAAGTGGCACTTTGTGAAAGCCCATAAGGGTGAGACCAAAGAACAGACATGCTTTGTTGTTAGATGCCTTTCAAACTTAAAATGATCCCGTCCTATGCATTATAAAAGAGCTCCCCCATCTTGTGCTAGTCTCCATTTGTGGTATCCACTGTATCAATCAATGACCTTGAGATGACCTTATACGTTGTCCAGCATGATGTCCTTTTCTAAGGCTTTTTCTTTTTTGCTAACTTGCCCAACATATTTGAGACACAGTGCCACCGTCCTCCCTTCTCAAGGGCATTCTGCTTGGACGTCCTCTAAGTCGGATGTGTTCATTCTCTGGTAGGTGGTGGCACTTTCAAGATGACACAACAACCCTATCATTCAAATGCATCAGTCTTTCCCATCTCCCTTAGTCACTGTCTACTTTTCCCATGCAACCGAGGTGCTTTGAAATATCACAGCTATTTGAAATCCTGTTGGGTTAGGAACAAGGTGACATGTAAGTAACGCCAGGGTGACACACTGACAGACAATGTGGGAGTTGTAGCTGTTACGAAATACAATATCAAAAATGTGAAGCTATTGCTTATCCACATTTCCACCTTCTAGTGCGTAATACTCTTTGGAAGGAAATATTGCCTTCTTTGCGACCCTTCCACAACTTGCACAATTGCAGAATCAAAGGTTCACTACCACCAAGGGAAGGAGACTCCATTCACACTATGCTCATTGTGCTTTGTGGTTGGCAAACAAAAAGAAGTCTGAAATGGAAAGATAAACAGAGGATTGGGTAAGGTTTCATACTTAAATTCTTATAGGGCATCCCTCTTTACTCTTGAAGAATGAGCAAGTGTATTGCTATGATGGAAGATATATTCCCTAAGCAAATCTCCTAGCCTTTTTATCACTCATGATGTTTTCAATTTTCTTAAAATATCTTCATATTAACCCCCATGCTTGCCTTGTGCCATTTGAGAAAATGTATCAATATCCCCTTATTGAGATCCAAAAAAAAGGTGAACATAACTGTTTGTTTGGGTTTTTTTTTGGCATCACTGCTCTCTGGTGGTGGGAGTAGGAGGCCCAGCCTTTGCTCCTGTGGAGCCACTGCTGGAAGTGAACCTTCATGCCAGTGGGCCACAGTCCCGTGCACAACTACTACGCCACCGGGGCTTAGTAAACATAACTTTTTTAAGATAAAATATTCACCTTGAATTTAGATGGCCAAGAAGAGCCCCCCCACCCCCGAAGACATAGTTTTAATGAGCCATTTCTATGACACACTACAGAGACTAAAACAAATGTATTCCCAAGAGAACTTGTTTACAGTAATTCCTTGATGACAGAGGCAAGCCTAAACATGTTTCTTAGGAAAGGGAATTCTAGTATTGCTACATTAATTTGCTTAATCTCATATATGGTTTTAAATTTTCCTTATGGAATACTTCTTATTATTGATATCTAATCTCTTATATCAGAAAAAAATCAGAAAGAATCTAAAATAGTTTTTATTCATCTTTCTGCCTTATTTAGCCAATAGATGGTATTTTACATCATTTGGGGGAAATTGATATGGAGACCAAAATATTTTACTATTTCCAAAGAGTTATTATGCTCAGTAATATTAGCTATCCTAACCTTATGGCTGTAAACTCAAGCTACAGAGCCATATACCATCTAGAATTTTTTTAGATGTAATTAAACCATTTTAATCTAAATATTTCCTATACAAAAGTGTATGTGTGTGTACTTGTGTAACAATACACATTCTAGTTACAGTTGCTTTTTTAAAGTAATGAAGCTGTTTTTATAAACCAGGTAGTATGCATTTTAAACACCCTCCCAGAAAGTCCTGAGGTTGCAAGGGTGTCACTGGAAGGTTCTAATGCCCTGAAGTGCAAATACTTAATAAGAGACTACATTTGTCATTGTGCATTCTGGTAACAACATGTGCAAAAGTAAAGGGCTGCATTTTCAGTTAGTGACTAAAGTCAGTGCAGATCCACAGGTCCTGGGATGTGTAATTTTTTTTTTTTTGCCATGGGAATCATCAAGTCTTCCTTCTCATTTATTTCTATCAATAATGAAATCTTAGCCACTATGCTCAGTGTATTATTCTTCTCAGAAGAATTTATGAAGCCAAATGACATTTCAGTGTCAAGCAGAGCTCAAGCCATTGCCTCATTGTTTTTGTTTTCCCAGATAATATCAAACATGTGTCCCACACCATGTATAGTGAACTTGCTCAGAAAGAATTCCAACTGCAGTGGTGTACAAAATTTGGTACCAACTGCCAGACCAACATATTTTGATGCTTGCCAGATAGTTGGGTATTTGTACATAAAGGTGATGAGGAAAATATGCTTCATTTGTACACCAGATTTTCTCCCAGCAAGTACCCTGAGATTTTTTAAATTTTATTTATAATACAACAGAATAAAAAATTGGGATGAGTAGGTATTTACTGTAAGAATTGTTGTGAAAGGGACAAAGAACCAATATATCTTCCAGTTTTCTCTAATTAATCACATCTCACATCACTAGTCCCCCTCTTACCAGACTTCATATACTGTAGAACTATCAAACCAGGCATGAAGTGGGGTCATTTTTTACATTTGAAGTCTATCATAGAACATATGTAATAAATATAAAAACAAAAATTTAAAAACACAAGAAACTATGGGAGTAGTTGAGAGGCCACATTTTAATCATCTATATAACATTTTAAAAATTGTCATAAAATATCTGATTATTTCTTAAACCTTCACTCAGGTTTTCAGACAAAGCTGCACTGTGTGCTTGAGTTCTCATTTACATTAGAATCCTGAGGCAAAATTATTATTTTCCTTTCACATGATATATAGAAAAATTCTTCTAGTGCTGCCTTTCTTTAAATCCGCTTAGATAAAAGATTCCAGAAGTGATTCTAATGTCTTAAAATACCTGACGGAGAGGATAAAGCCAAACTCTGAAGAGCTAAAGATAGTCAGTTAACACATATGTTGGCACTAAATAGCCTCAAGAAATTAAAGATCAAATGCTGAATTTGACAGATAAGAATTTCTTAGAAATATGAGGAAAACCTTGAAATAGTCATAACTTATTTGCTTTAGAGAATTAAAAAATTAAACTCCTAAAGGATTCTACTTTGAGAAATTTCCCTAGACTTTATATCATTTATTAAGAGAAATAGAAGAGTCTACAGGTGAATTTTCTAAGGTGAGAAGTATGTATACCAGGTAATTTTTTTTTAATTTGACCTATTTTTGAGATCAGAAAAAATATTGAAATGATGTATACACACAAGCTGGGGACATTTGAATCCTCAGTGTTCTTTATTTTAGAGAAGTAATTGCCCATTCAAGGGTATCATAAGAAGATCACCTTAATGAAGGCATTGCTACCTTCTTGAATTCATATAACTTAAGTGCTTATGTCATAAACACAAAACAAAATTGATTACAAAGTTTATAGGCTCTTCCAGATGTGAGGGAGGCATTCAACTTGTCTTTCTGAGTGTCATACAGGATATGAATTATGAGTTTTCTGATTCTGGTGAAGACATATCCCTACTAATAAATCCCTAATATCTTCTAGACTATCCATGCAATTATTTTTCATGATTATTTCTTGAACGAGTCACTGTATTTTTCTGCATTATCCTGACCAGTCATGGCTACTGGAAATATGCACATTTTATAGAGGTTTGTAGCTATTGATGGAGACAAGTGCTATGAAGGCTACCAATATGGTTACTTTTCTCATTAGGTAGAACCTCTTAAAATTTCCAACCTGAAGCCAAGAGGGAAAACATTTTATTGAGATTTCAGCAAAAGAACTGATCATTGTAGTGGCAACAGTTCTGGTGGATCTAAAAGTTGTGAGAGGGGAGGGAGGAAAATGTTACACATATAAAAGGGACAGATATGAAAGGGTCAGGTCCACCATGAAAGATAATGAGTGTTCACTTATCTTTGTATAAGATCTAGAAGATTTTATAGGCAAAGCTATATACACTAACTGATAATGAAATTCTTGAATTCTTAAGTTCCCACAAAATAATCGAGCAATTGGTACATTAAATGCCTACTGAGGCCATTTAAAATAAATTAGTGGATGAATGAACAAATGAATGAGATAAAAAGAAGGAATTTTTTTGAAAGAAAAAGGCATTTTGTATTTATGATAGCATTACAAAAAAGATGGAAATGCAGAATAATGGCATCTAATGATATAGTAGTTACATAAGCTGGTGTCAACTTGAGACTATTCAGAGTGAAGGGGTGAAATTTAGTCTATCATTCAGGTCACAGCTTGATGACATCATTTGGAGGTACTACAAAGATAAATAGCTCACTGGAGGCAAGACCTATACTCTCTCCTTGTCTCTGTGTGAGACATTCCTATTGACCAGACACATGGCCTCAGAGCCCTGGAGCTGGAGGAGCCATCTGGAGACTCACACTAAGCTGTGATGCTTACACCATCACCGGATCCACAGGACTTTCCACTCCATGGTGTGGTATTCCTGTATTTGGTGCCATTGCATGTGCTGATGAGTATGAAGAGGAGTCTATAGACTGGTATCCGGCATAAGGACTAAGATCAAACATATAGAGTTGATCTGGACTGGACCGACATGTTTCCTCAATATATATTTGCTCTTTTATATAAAACCTTTTCTTATAGACATATGGGTGTCTATGAATTTGTTTCTTTAGTCAACCCAGATTTATACAAATGAGGAAGAACATTTCATCTCATTTATTTAATATTTCTTTATAGTTTTTCAAATAGGTTAACATGTCTCCTTTATCTGACACCTGTACCAGTTGCTTAAAACTCTGGGTTTAGGTTAGGTGCCTTGAGATTCTTTTGATTAGTTGGAAGATAAAACATAATTTTATGATTAAAATTATGTGGCAAATTAATATGTGTCATCCAGCAACAATTATACTTTATTAGCCATGCCACCTAAGAAGTAGCTGGGAATTGAATAAAGCAGAGTCCTTTGTTGTGTGATTCTCTCATTCAGCTCAATTAAATATAATTTCCATTTTGTAGCAGTAAGTAAATTGCTACAAAGGATCAATGGTGAATCCTTGAAAGAATGCATTCCAAGAGCATTTAGTGTCAGAGCACTTTGAAACTAAAATGGAATTCTGAGGTGAATTTAAATGAAGATGGGTATTGTATTAACCAATATTGAAAATGTAAGAGTACAGCACTCTCATAACAACAAAACAAGTGAAATCTATTGGGAACTTTTCTGTTTTGTTCCATTTGTATACTGTTTGGAAATATTATTTTTCATTTTGCTGGCATCTACCATCATCTGAAGTATATGGCTCAATGTAAAATATGTAGTAAATTGTCTGAACCTCATGAAGCTGACTTAAAATAAGGGATTCAGACTCAGACATAATTTTTTCCTTAGATACAAGCTTACTGCAATTAATTGTAATAATACCTATTATGCTCAATTTGTGAAGAATTCAGGAAATGGAGATATATAAAATTAGATATTATCAAGGTAAATTCTACAGAAGAGAAAAAATATATCAGAATATATCTAAGAGTCAAATTAAAGGATATATTTTCTATTTGATTAAAGAATGAACACCTTTGGTACATAAATGTAAAGTGTGGGTTTAAATTACAACTTAAATTGAAGTGTGAAAGTTGTCTTTAAGAAACTGGAGAAGAGATATGGGCCCTTGATCAACAGAGGAAAGGAGTCAAAGGACGATCTTATTCACGAGAATTGATTGTGCCGGCTGTGAAAGAATTTCAAATTAATTTATATCATTTGTTCCTCATCTGTTTTTTTCTTCATTAGCCCTAGAAAACGGGGAAAATATTATTTTGATAGAAATGCCAGGATTATGTGATTCATTAGCTGTAGAGGACAAAGAACAGGGTCAAATCATGGCTTTGAGCTTTTACAAAAGGCAGAGAGGGATGAAAACAAGGGATAAGAACAAGGGGTAGGGGTTAGGAGTGAATTTGTGGAAAACAATTTCTTCTTTATTTTATCAGGGCTGAGAATGAGGAGTCTGGGTGGTGCATGTGGTATTCAATCAACTACTTTCCTAAAAGCTGGAGAAGTCAATCTGCCCGAAGGCTCCATTGGAAAAGAGGCCTGATGAAATGCTTCCCTATATGTCAGAGGCAAGCCAACCTTGTGGAGCAGTCAGCAATACTCAGCCAGCTAACAATAGCAACAGAGCCAGGAACCAGACCGAAGCTTAAATGTCTAAACCTAGAGAAAATCACTCTCAAAGCCATGATAAGTAACGCTATGAATGTTAATGCATTTTCAAAGGTGTAGATTTTAGATAGTTGATGGAACCAGCCTGGGATTATGTTTGAAATATATTAAAATATATATGAAATATATTTAAAATAATGAATACTGAAGAGAAAACAGCAAAAATCTTAAATTGAAAGGACACTCGGTAACAGAGAAAAAACAAACATGAAAGGCCAATAGAAGATAAAGTAAAAGAGGAACTGACAGTCTAGAAATAACATGTATAATCAATATAAATTGAGAGGATGAATCAAGTAGGGAATAGAAAAGCAATTGAGAAATATGGACAATGGTCATGAAAAAAATGTTGAAGGAGCTGTGGAGATGATAACTTATAGAGCAAGTAGAGGGCATTTGCTGTGATAATAGTTGTCGGAGATGAAGAATTATAGAGATTAGAAGCGATTTACAGAGAAAAAGAAAGCTAAAGGTTCTTTCTTTTCCCCATATGTGAGGATGAAAAATTGAAAATATTTGCAAAGGTGATAGAATGATATGAGTGAATAAGACATTATAAGAAATTTCTAGTTCAAGTAAAGGACAAATAAATGTTGTGGTGATTGGCATCAACTCATAACTTTCTTGAACAACACTAAGTAACCTGGGAGGTAGGATCAATAAACCTGTTTCTAGTGCGATGGGTAGACAAAGGCCTAAGCAAAATAAATCCCAGTTACCACTAAAATCCATGTGACTCATCATGCATTCTTAAGGGCATAATAGTATGATCTGGGATTTTGAGCTTATTCTTTCATTTATTTATTCAGTATTACCATCTCCATTACCTATATAATAGGTGGTGGGGCAGCACGGGTAAAGTGTTGGCTGCTCATCACAAGTCTGGTAGTTGAAACCCATTACTCCATTCAAGGGAGGAAAACGAGGTTGTCTATTCCCATAGTGAGGTATAATCTCAGAATGTGTGAGATGGAGTCAATTTTAGATGCAACCAAAAACTGATGAAGACTCCCCAACAGTTCTCCTTAGCAGTGAAGAGATGTATTGAATGCAATTCTCTGCATAACCATGCCTACCTGAATTTATATTTGCATGTATGTATACACAAATATAAACATATATACACATGCATAGAAACATGCAATAACATAGGAGAAACTAAATCAAAATGACATCACTTTATGATGAAAAGCAACAAACATGAAAGTTTATAATTCTTTGTGTTATTACTTCCCACTATATATTTTGGAGCTGATGAAATTTCCTAATTTTTAGAAGTAATTTCATTCATACATCTAGAAATGAAGTTTTCTTCAAATGCCTGAGGGTAAAATCTGGGAATTAATTTTTGTTGTTGTTTTGCCCTTGACAGGCTATTTCACTTTTATTGGTTTCATGATTTGGGGAATATTTGATAACAAGACAAAACTCAAAGGGGTGAACTTTATTACTCTCATTTATTTTGCTCCAGGGTCAAAGAGAGTTGAAACATTTATCTCTGTAGTGTGCCTTCTACACACATGGAGCATACACTCAGGGACACATAAAAAGATTCATCCTACCGTGGTAAGATGTTACTACACAAGCAATCCTGCTGTAACCCTTTTAAAACAAGATAAACAATTATGATTTTAATACAACTGGTTTTAATAAAAGTTATGAGAAATTATAAAATCCTTAGGAATAGTAATGCACATTTTTAAAAGCTAGATAAATTGCTCAAGGTAAAAAAAATCTAGGTTTTATTAATGAGTTCAAAATTAAGAATAATTTTTACAGATTGCAGAATAGTTCTCTTTTCCCCACAGATTGATGAAAATATTGTACCTAGAATGAAAATATTTTGTTTGCCACAGTATGTTATTTTTAATAATTCCAAAGAACTTATAATAGTTATAAAGCAGTATTAATAATAAATATCATTGTCCAAAATGAACAAAATTCATAATTATACTAAGCATTTTATATGCACTACTGCTAACATCCAAATTTATCTAATTTTGGTCCTTCTTACTCTTGTTATCTGCTTATTTTTTCTTTTTAGGTAACCTTAACTCACTGATGACACACCCCAATTGTTTTATCATTCACATTCCCTTTTTTTTCTCCTATGGAATATTTCTGACATTCTTTGTGGATTACATTTTCATTTTCAATCATGTTATTACTTCCTAGCCCTAATTTATTTAAATCAAAAGCATTTTTTTCAATTCACTCAGCATGCATGTAAAGTTTATCTCCAATGAAATGAAGCATGTTGACGTATATGTACTTATATTGAAATTGGTTCTCTTTACTTCCTCATGTCAAATATATACTTCCATTGAAAAAAAAGTGCTCAGATTATATGGTTCGTTATTTCTAAAAATAACACAGTGCTTACCAGCACTATATGAAGCCGTGTGCTTCAAACATGACATTCCCATTCTAACCATTTTATCACCATATTCCTGTAAGTCAGTTGAAACAGAAGCCCAGTAAATGTGTCTTTCCCATTTGACAATAAACCAACACTTTAGAAAAATGTATTGAGTTGATGTACTGACTTGTCTACAAAGAAAAATTGCTAACTTCTGCTATTATAATTCTAGAATGCTTAGCATGGTACTAATATTGCTGCTTTTAAAAATAAAATCTCTTGAAATATTACTTTGTAAACCTTAGAGATATAGTTTGCAGGTCAATTAACAAATTCAAAGAACTAAGCTACTTGTTTGGGGTAAAAAAATATTAACTGCTTTAAAAAATTCCTGTTTTTACATTCTTGTCCATTATTTCTTTCCACAATATAAAAATAACTGATAGAAACATGTATGCAAGACTGAAGTTGTACTATCAGGAAAAACTGTCTAAGACTCCATGAAGTTGTACTATCAAAGACATCCCTGACATTAAAATAAACTGTTTCAATATGTGAAATTAGAAGTTACAAGATTCAATATAATCTCTGCATCCTAGTTTAATTATATATGTATATTCATTGAGCTACAGTAACAAAGTTGGCCATTTATTGGGTTCAAATTTTAAGCTAATATTGAAATGATAGTATTGCATTAAAGTAATTCTGTAATAGTTTTCTACTTCTCTAAGAATCACATTCTGCCTTTTTCTTCCTCTTTTCTTCTAGTTCATCTCAATATCTACCTTGCTTATTTTTTAATTTCTATATTTCTTTTAGATACCATTATTTCCTAAGGTTTGGACAGTTGGGATTAAAATAAATGAAATTCTCATATTGAAAAAGAAATTGATGAGTATATAAGCAACAAATTGTAGAGTCACAATGCTGGGAATGATTGACAATCAAAATAACAGCTATTATCCGCTAAAGCTGTTTTAGGGTACTTAAAGGGCAGTATGCATTATAGGAGAAATGCATACTTTTATATATTCCAATCTTTAATGTGTGATTCCTTTGGAAAATTGTTTTGTTATTGTTATTGTTGTAAGCATAATCACATTGCCGTGGCTCTTTGAAATGAAAGTGGTTTGTGGTAATGTTGTAGGTAATGTGGACAAATTTAAGTCAGAAATATTTGAATCCAAGTGTAGTTACCCCTTCCTGGGAGAAAAGAGAAGTTGTTCAATTTCATTTCTACTACTATAATCGAGGTCTGGATTAAGACCTCACATTCTTAAGTACAAACTGCTACTTGGGTTCTTTATACCTTCTTTACTGATTTATCAAAATAATTGCTCTCAAGTTTCATAGTGTTGGTGGTCCTCTACTAGGTTAGGAGATAAAATATAAGCTTCAAAATTTGTACACTATAATAAAAGTTAATAAATATTACATCTATTAGCATGGTACCAATAAACTTATTGCAGTGCTTAAGAGTTCAGCTATAAAGCAAATGGTTTGAATCCACTAGCGTCTTTCAGGGGAAAAGATGTGCCAATCAGAAATTAGATCTCCATCTGCAAAGTATGAACAGGACCCAGATTTCACCCCAAGTACACAAAGGAAGACCAGTTGGATCAAAGATCTAATGTAAAACCTAGAGCTTTAAAAACCAATAAGGAGAAAATAGGGACGGACATAAGGGCACTATTGTCAAGCATCGACGTACTACCAAATATAATGAAGGGGCATACACAATAGATGACAAAATATATGGCTAGAGCCTACTAGAATTAAGATATTTATGTGCATCAAAAGATTTTATCAAAGGAATAAAGAGATATGCAGGGACTAGGAATAACTTTGAGCAAGGACACAATAGTGACTAACCTCTGATTTTGTAAGCGAACTCCAATACTTTAATATAAAACAAACGACCCAATTAAAAAGTAAAGAAAGAGCATGAACAGGTAGTTCATCAAGCTTGACATCCAAATGGATAACAAACCTATGAAAAATGCCCGTAATCATTAGTCATAATGGAGATACAAGTCAAAACACTGATGAGATATCACCTTACACAAAATATGACAGCCCAATGAGGGGACACAAAAAAATCAAACAGAAAACAACAAGTGCTGAAGGGAGCCTGTAGAGGTTGGAACTCACACTATTGGTGGTTCTGTGATACTTACAGCCATGGGGGAAAGTGATATGACGCTACTTCTAATAACGAGGAATAGAATTTGTTAGGTGCCAATGATTTAGTTGTGTCCCACAGGGATCCTATGTACAACAGAAGGAAACACAATGAGGTCCTGTACTGTCCTCATAATTGTTCCTAAGCCTGAATCCATCCTTCAGGCCACTGTGTCAATCCATCTCCTTGAGGGTATTCCTCTTTTTTGCTGCCCCTTGACTTTACCACACATGATGTCTTTCCCCACGGGCTGCTCTCTCCTGACAGCATGTCAAAAGTGTGTAGGATAAAGTCTTGGCCTCCTTGCCTCTAAAGATAGGTTGGGCCATAAATAATCCAGAAGTACCAACTTGTTCTTTTACAAGTCGTTGTATTTTCAATACTCTTCACTGGCACCACAGTTCTAATGGATCGATTCTTCCTCGTTCTTCCTTATTCAATGCCATATTTTCACATGAATATGTCTTAAAAATACCTTGACGGGGTCAGACACACCTTAGTTCTCAAAGTCACATCCATATTTTTCAATACTTGGAGTTCTTGTGCATATTTACCTAATGCCATTCATCTTTGTGTCTCTTGACTGATTCTTCCATGAGCACTGACTCCAGATCCAAACAATGTAGAAATCTGAACAAAAACAAACATTTCTTGATTTACCACCCTATGACCTATTAGTTCCGTTGTGAGGCTTTGGTCTTCTCTACACTGAGCTGTAATCAATCCTAAATACTTCCTGATGAAGATCAGGAAGTACTTCTAATCTTCCTCACTTTCAGGAAGCACGGTTGTGTTATTTGCTTATCACAGTTTTTCAGTAGGTCTTCTTTCAATCTTGATGCTTCTTTCATCCTCGTATTCCATATGAGCCATCAATACAGTCATTAAAAACACATTCTAAAGAAGAGTCATAACCTAGAATAGGTTTATGTGAAAAAATTGGCAAAAACCAAAATGCCCACCAGTAAAAGGATGGATATTGAAACTTTGATATGTGCACACAATGAAACATTATGTTATTTTTGTTAAGTGCCATCAGGTCAGTTCTGACACATAATGATCCTATGTAAAACAGAAGGAAACATTGTCCAGTCCTGTGCCAGTCTGTGATTCTATGAGCAAAATATTCTGCCACACAGAAGGGATCATCATATGATGGAAGAAATATAAAGAGTGAAATGGCACAAAGAACAGGCCAACATTAAATCATTGATAGAGGTAGTATATGATCCATTCCTGAGGTTACAAACCAAGGTTCTAGGAATTGATGGAATATCAACTGAAATGTTTCAACAAGTTATTGAAACACTGCCAGAAACTCACTCATCTGTGTCAAGAAAATTGAAAGACCAACTATCTGAAAGAAACCCATACTTGTACTCATTCTAAATAAAGGTGATCCCACAGAATATGAGAGTTATCACAAAGCTTCAAAATATCACAAGCAATTAAATTATTGCTAAAGATTATCCATTAATTACTAAGGCAAAGCATTCATAAAGAGCTGCCAGAAATGAAGCCAGATTCTGAATATGCCAGATACAGAAGAGGACATGGAATGAGGGATATATTTGCTGAACTCTGATGAAGTTGATTGAAAGTAGAAAGTATCAGAGAGTTGTTTGTTTGAGTTTCACTGGCTATCCAAGAGCTAGACATCAAATTACTGTGGATCATAACAAAGTGCAGGAAGCCTAGCAAAATGAGGGAATATCGAATGATTAAAAATTAAGATATGTGTACATAGGGATTTTTTTCTTTTACCATGGTTATTCAATCAGCATGTTGAGTAAATTATCTAATTAGCTGTATTATAGGAAGAAGAATGAGGCATTACATTTGAACGAAGATGTATTAACAACAATCTGCTCTAGGTAGATGGGGCTTTCAAACCTCATAGTTAAGATCTCTGAAACCTACAAGACTATTCTACCCTGACAGGATTGACTCAATGGCAGGGAGTCTGTGTTTATATGCAAATGATGTAACCTTGCCAGTGAGGAGAATTAGAAGCACATGGACTGTAACTCATAAAGAAAAGCAAACTCTTCACAACTGGACCAATACGTAACATCATGCTAAATGGATAGAAGAGGTTGACTCTGTCCAGCACTTCATCTTGTTGGGATCCACAATCAATGTTCATTGAAGCACCAGTCAAGAAGTCAAGTGACACATAGTGTTGTGCACATCTGCTGCACAAGACTTCTTTAAGATGTTGAAGAGAGGGAAAGTCACTTTGAGGATTAAGACTCACCTGACTCAAGCCATGGAGTATTCATGGTTTCTGTGCTAGGAACTTTATAAGCCCAGGAGACAGTTTGAACACCACAGAAGGCAAGAGAACGTGGTATAGAAACAGTGGAAGCAGCTGCTTCAGAAGCAGTAGACCATCAGAACACAGGATGATTGCTTCCTGGATCATGAAGGAAAAGAGCTAAGAGCCTTCAAGATGAGGCTTGCTGGCGGAGTGTGGTACTGCAAAGTGCTTTGGGGCAAAGCTAAAGAACTTTGTAGCACTTGCATGGCCAGGAAAGAGGCAAGGTCAATCCAAGAGACCCAAGGAACTAAGGAGCCAACAGCCTTATTAGCTAAAGGTCAGAGAGATGCCTGCACGGGGCATGTGTGAGAAGAGGCTTTCCTGATCAGCTAACTGTGTCGTGAGACATTTTATATTATGAATCATAACATGCTACTTCCCTAATAAAGCTCACTATTGTGCATATTATCTGTTTTATGTGGTTATTGTAATGAATTATCAAACCTAGCATAGGTGTCATGAGTGGGCTCTCCCCTGGTAGCTAGAGAAAAATCACACAGACTCCTCTGAGTTGCCATTTCCTCTACGACAGTGTAAAACTGAGGCAAGAGGAGTGGAAAATTTCTCTGATAATGTTTTGATCATTAGGATTCAGCTGTGTCTGAAACCACTTAAAATGGAAAACCTATTTTTCAATGGTAAGTTTGATTTGCTTTTATGACTTAAAACTATAATGCTTCCAAAAATACTATGATTAATGATCTACTTATTGTGACTAGACTAGGGGTATTATAATAATGTTTCAAGGGAACTCAAAAGGTCTAAATTCATAATATAAATTTTAAATAATAATGCTTGTTTTTTTCCATATAAGGTAGTTTTACATAAGTAATCTTCAAAAGAAGCATGTAAGTTATTACATGTTTATTTTTATTTACTTTTTTGTAGTTAAACTGTATTTAAACTTTAATAATATTTAAATGTTATTTTTGATTATTTGTTTTTAATAGATTTTTCCCAATTTGGAAAAAAATAAAATTTTGTTTAACTTTAATAACTGCTTTCCAAGTATTTCTAAGTACCTCTTTCCCTTTTTTAGGAGGGGATTATTCGATCTTATTAATATATTATTAATTTTGAATTAATACATATATAATATCATTCCATAGTTCATTCAAACCAAGCAGTATTGTACAATTGCTACCATGATCAGTTTGAAAGCATTCTTTTTCTTCCTGGATTCCTTGGCATGATCTCCCTTTTACTGCCCACCTTCCACAGGCCAACACTCTAACTCCCACCCCCAGCCCCAAATCCTAATTCTACTTGTCCCTATAGGTTTATTAACCCCAGGTTTTGTATATCAGAAAACAGAAAACCATACAACACAATTTCAAGAGGGGGGACAAATGACATAACACCTCTGAGATAAGCCCTAAGATGAAGTGACAAAAAAAGCCAAAGCAAAACAAAATTTCAGAATATTTTGACCACTGGATCAGATTCAGCATACATCAGAGGGAGGATCACCTGATGAAGATTTCTCTGTTCAAATCAAGTCAATCCCTTTGATCTATATTCATCTCTCCAATGCATTCTGTTTAGTAACCATTTTCCTCCCGTCCCTCAATTATGAAGAGGGAGATAACCAGAAGCTCATTTCCCATGTAATTCCCATAAATGTCTCTTGGGTTCCCACAGTCCTCCATAGCCTTCTGCTAACAGGATTCTTTCAATTTAGGCTTTGATAGTAATCCCTCCTTTGATTTCAGAATATATGATTCACAATCGTTTGGTGAGTGATGATGTTCTTCTTCCATGTGATTTCAGTTCATATCTCAGATTGCTGCTTGTTTGTAGAAAAGCCCTTAAGACATCAGATGCTATTTTTTCTGATTTCCTGCCACCATCTCCTATCTTCACTGTGTTTTCGTATAGCACCCATGTCTTCTGTGGTCCCTTCCTGAGCACAAGTATCGAGCAGGACCATGAAGTAAGAACTCATCGATCTTAAGTTGGAACTAGGATTTAGTACAGCCCTGAAACCTATTTCTCAATCTATGATTTTTGTTTGTTTTTAATCAGCCTTTGACTCCAATTCAAAACCTCCCATTTAATTTATGGTACAGAGTCTTATCCATGACCAACCTGGAACATAACTATCATCCAATAATATTGTCTTGACTAGATCCTGATACTAAATTTTTAAGGCCATGTTAAGAGAGGGCTAGTGGACCAATGCAGCTTGGCTCCATATCACAGTCCCTGAGTCATTTACTTGTACAATGGGGATCATAAGGAAAAGTTACAGTAATAATTACCGAGAATATCAGTCACAAGTTTGTCAGAGTAATACATATTTTAGCATAGCACACAGGGTGTTGATATAGCAAGACCATGTTTGTCAAAAATGTTGGTACAGTTGTCTATGTTTCTTCCTCAGACACAATGTATTCTGGCTTAATCCTCTGTTTACAAGTGTGTCTGAAGTAGGGTCCATTTCACCCAGTGAAGTTTCTGAATCGGATCTCATCGATACAGCCTCTAGAGTGTGACATATAGCCAGAAGATCTAGCATTCACTGTCCCAGAAATCTAAGGCGCCTGGCCTGAGTCCCCAGGATGCCCCCAGTCAGTGGCACCCATTTGGTGCATACCACCAAAGACATTCTCCACCTAGCATCCCCCAAAGCATTTTTAGTCATTCTTCCCACCTTTCTCCCGCTTCCCCTACCAAAAGGCATATAGCTGGGTTCCCCCAAATATTTCACTCCTTTTCCCCCTCTGCTGACTTCCTTTATCCATCAGTAGCCCTCACCCCCCTGATCGGGCTCTCTGCTGATCTGGTGGACCTCATCACAGATTTCCTTGGCTACCACTCAGTAGACAACATTCGTTTGCCGCCTCTCCACCACAGGATCACAGCTGATGTGAGGTGCCGTCTGGCAAAGTGACCTTCCAAATGCATACCTAGAGAAGATGAGGCTGCATCAATGACACTGCTCAGGCTCTCTGGTCTCCCTGGCCAGCAGACCAAATGCTCAATGAGATTTTTAATCACTTAGCTAAATTATCCTTTTAAAGTCTAATGTTTTCAAAGGTACAGGTATTCCTCAACCTTTAGTCTCATATGTCCAGGTCTACTCCATCAAATAAGTGTAACTCAACTCTTAAAAGAATTATGTAGGCTTCTGAATAGAAAGAAGTAAATATATTTTTATACCCACTTCTTTTTTTTATTCAGTGAATTTTAAGCTGGTGTCCTGGCATAGGAAAGTCACATTTTTCAATATTATATGTAAAACTTCCCATAATATTCCTATAACAGATGTTACTTATAGCATCAGTCTCTTTGGTTTTCTTCCTGCCCTCTGACATTAAAGGCAGCACAATGCCTCAAGGACTTTGCATTGTTTCTTCTGCCAAGATAATTTTGACATTTCGGGTTAAGTATTGAACTGTTAACTGCAAGTTAGCTGTTCAAACCCACTATCTGTTCCATGAAGAAAAATTAGCTTATATGTGCCCATAATGATATATACTATGAGTCAGATGTCTACTCTGAGTCAGAATTGACTTAATGGCAGAGGATTTTTTTGTCCAATAACAACTGTTGTTTTCTGAAAGGTTAGTAGTTTAACCCCAATGACCTTTCTGTAAAAAAAAAAAGAAAGACCTAGTTACTTCTTTCAGTAAATATCATAGTCTGGGAAACCCAGTAGGCTGCTCTGCTCTGTGATAAGTTCATGATGAGTTGAAAATCACTTGATGACAAGAGCACTGAAGATAATATGTAGCTACTTGGCTGGTTCTTCATTATCTTGATATCCTTATCACATGTCCCCTTCACAGTGAGTTATTCCTTAACCAATCTCTATTGACTGTCAGACCCAAAGCTGGCATTGTCTTTACCTTTCTCTGTATTGACATTTAAAAAAAAATTGCTACTATTCTGTTAGGGAAAAAAAAACATAAATTTATGTATGATTTGCAGAGATATATGCACCAAATTTTAAATAAAACAAAGGTTGAACAAAAGAAAAACTAATCCAGGTGGCTGCTTTGGTCAGAGTATGACCCATAATCATAGAGTCTTACTAATGCAGCTGCCATAGAGCATCAGGCACATTCCTAAGACTACATAGCGCTTCCTTGGGCTGGCCTGGAGTTTCTTAGCAAACATTCTGACTGAGGGCAAAGTTTAAGATTGTCTGTCTATTCATAATTAAAAATAGCTAAATGGAAACTGAGTTTATGTGGAGAATCACAGTAGATTTAGTATGCCCATTATAACCTTAGCATTCCACAACTTAATGCTAATAATCTAAACCAGTGGTTGGCAACAATTTTTTTCAAGGGGGTCACTTTTCTTTTGCTTTTCACAAAATTTTTGCTGGTGGGTCACCTCACTTCTATTTTAGATTACACATTATCTTAGAATATAGAAAATAAAAAACATTATACAGATGGGATAATCCAATACACCTTAAATATAGAATCACAAATATATTATCATCAAATCTATATTTACAACTTGAAAGAAAACATAAAATTGTAGCAAAAAAGTAAACACCGTGTAAATAAAATGAACCCCATATTTAGTTAAGATCATAATCATTTTAAGGACTTATTTGATGCCATTTCATTACCCTTTTAAGGTGTGAGATGTTTTGGGGTTTTTTGATAATTTATTGTTTTTAAAGAACATGTGATTCTGATTTTTCATTAGTTAACCTGTTTCGCGATGAACTGAGAATGAATTTCATTTGGGAAATACCTGTTTGCATGAGTAGCTGGAACCAAAAGGTGATAGTAAAGCAAAACTAACTTTCTTTATCAAAGAAACTTGGAAGGAAGTGATGCCCAGCATGTAGCTATCATGTTTAAGTGATTTTCACGAGTGGCTTCAAGTTATCTTCTTAAAGTCTTGGAATTTGTCTGTCCATATTGCTGAGTTTTTGAAGTCAATTACCTATATATCCAGATTTTCAATTTCAAGGACATTGAAATATTGCAAGTCCAACACATTGTCCACACTCTCATCAGGCTTTATGATAAAACTGAACATTGGACCATGGGCTTTAAAGTTCTGAAATCGGGTTTCAGATTCAGTTTGGATGGCATCAATGTAAGTTTAAACATATCCACGTCTGCATTTGTAATTTCTTTCTGAGTTTTTACTAAAGGAAAGTATTTAAATGTTTGTTTCACTAAGTCACCTGGAATAAAACTATCTTACAACAAAAGCCTTTCCATTCTTCATAAAGTTTGAGAATTATTTGGTCCTTGCTCTGTAAGCACAAATTTAAATCATTGAAATGGTTAATAATATCTGCTAAGAATTTTAATTTAAGAAACCAATTTTTTAATCTTTGAACTGAGGGAAACTTTCACCGATTTCGCTCATACATATTTCAATTGCATCAATGCATTCCACAAAGCGATTTAGAACCTTTCCTCTGCTTAACCAGTGAACTTCAACATTCAATATCTTCTAAAAATGTCTTAAATTTTCCAAGACAGAATGAGCTATAATTGTATTAGTAATTTTAATCACTTTGCTCATCACTTCATTTAACTGTTTCAATAAGGCTTTTGTACATAAATTTGCTTCATGAATTATACAGTAGAATGAAAGTAATCATCTTCCAAGTTCCTTCTGTATTAGATTTACAAAGTCAGCATGTTTTTCTAACATTGCTGGAGCCCCATCAGTTGTGACAGAAAATGTTTTTTTTCTTCAAATCAAAACCATTTCCATTTTTGGATTTAATAAATTCTTGAGCTTTCTTAAAAATGTCAAAACCTTTAGTAGTACCTAACATTGGTGAAAGTACACACAACTCTTCATGAATAACTGAAGATCAATAGCTTCATAATGAGCAACTATTGCAAGTCTTGCCATGTTATCTATGTCAATACTTTCATCCACAGACAAGGCTGATGAGCTCTATCTTGTTTAAGTCAAACTATCATTATTTTTTTTTCATTTGTTCCGCTCCTCTCAAAGAACACAACCACCCACAGCTGGCTTCCAATGGCTGTTTCACCAAATCAAAAGCACCTTGGCGCAGCAATCGCCCTCTACTGCCGGCCATCACTGTAATTCAAAAGCACCTGCTTTAATTCATTGGCAAGACTACCTATCGATCATTGTAATGAAGAATTGTTTACTGGGTCACTGAAAGTTTCCCAGTGGGTCACCAGGTGACCCGTGGGTCATAGGTTGCCGACCAATGATCTAAACTCTAATAAATAGCACATTATTTGTCTTCTTCTATTTCCTTCCCCATTACAGAAAATGTAGTTTTGAGTGTGTGAAATATTTTTTTTCATTTTAGTATTTCAAACACCCATGTCAATGTATGGAACATACTAGATGTTCAATAACTACCTTTGATTGAGTGCAGTCAATGAACAGAGCATTTTTAATATTATATATGCCTGCTTCTGTTGCTGTTAGATGGATCCCTAAGCACAACAGAATGAAACGCTGGGTGGTAGTGTGCAATATTCAAAATTGTTGTTCTATTTGCACACATGATTGCTGTCATTATGTCTATTCAATGTGCCAAGCGCCCCTTTTTCAGAACCCCTTCACTTTCTCAAGTATAATCTCTGGTACCACGTATGAAGCATGTGAAGTGTCTAACCATTCTTGCTTCCAAAGAACATTCTGACTGTACTTCTAAGATTTGTTTGTTATTCTGGAAGTTGATAGTATTTTCAATAATCTTCACCAACATCAAAATATACATGTATTTATTGTCTTCAATTTTCCTTATTCTTTTTTAAACATTCATATGTGCATGAGGTGATGAAGACCGTGGTTTTGTTTAAGTACATCTTAGCTATCAAAGTGACACCCTTGCTCTGTAATACTTTAATGTGATCTTGTGAAACAGTGTGCCCAATATAATGCATCATTTGAGTTTTTGACTACTGCTTCCATGAGCATCGATTCTGGATCCAAACAAAAGAAATCTTTGCCCACTTCATCACTTTCTTCATTTAATGTGCTGTTATCTATTGTTCTAGTTGTGTGGAATTTGACTTCTTTACATTTAATGGCATGGAAGATTGTATTTCTTGATCTTCACTGGCAACTGCTTCAAGTCCTCCACACAGCAAGCAAGATTATGCTATCTGCATATCTCACATTGCCAATCCACTTCCCTCTAATCATAATGTTGCCTTCTTTATCCTGTAGTCCAAAAGCTTGTATTATCTGCTCAGCATACAGATTGAGTAAGGATGGTGATTGGGCACAGCACTGACATTTCCTGATTTTGAACCATGCAATATTCCCTTGTTCTGTTTGATTGACTGCCACTTGGTCCATGTGCCATTTCCTATGAGCACAATGAAGTGTTCTGAAATTTCTGCTATCCATAGTTTATTATACTCCACACAATTGAATGTCTTTGCATAATCAATAGAACGCAAGTGTGTCAGTCCAGGTAGACTAGAGGAAAAACTTCATAGACACGCATATGGATATAAGGAAAGGGTTTATATACAAAAGAATGGAAACTGAGAAAGTATCCTAACCCAGTCCAGTTCAAAGTCATAAGTCCGATATTAGCACATATGCCCAATACCAGACACCTATAATGTCTCTTTCCAACTCTTGAAGTCACATGTCGGTGGGTGCAGAATCCTGGCGCTGTCAGGGGTCTCTCCATGGCTCCTCGCTTTCAGGCCTCAGGGTTCATCAACAGCAACTCATCACTGACAGGGGTCTCCACATGGTCTCTCCACCTTCACATGTCTGCCTCCATCAGGGCCAAGCCATGTGGCTTCTCTGGCTCCTCAGACACTGCCATCTTGTCTTGTCCATCATTCGTCATCTCTGAGACTAACTCTCAACTAACTCCCAATTGGGGAGATAGCTTCTCATCTTCACGAGGGAAATATCGCGACATTTCCCAGAAATCTTAGGAGAAAGTCATGCCCACATAGAGGCCTCATTGGCTACTCA
Source organism: Nesogale talazaci (assembly GCA_004026705.1). Lineage (NCBI taxonomy): Eukaryota > Metazoa > Chordata > Mammalia > Afrosoricida > Tenrecidae > Nesogale > Nesogale talazaci. The sequence continues at coordinate 27,609 of PVJH01003112.1, read as the reverse complement.
ATGACTATCTCCAGATTAACAGGCTAGACTCCACCCCTACATCTCAATCATGAAATTAACGTAAGCACGACTGCCACAACAAATAAACATGTTTCTGATGTTCTCTGCTTTTAACCATGATCCATTTGATGCGATAATATCCTTTTATTTCTAAGTTCCCTTCAGAATTTAACTTGAATTTCTGACAGTTCTCAGTTGATGTAGTGCTGCAATTTTGCTTGAGATATTAATGATACTCTTTAATAATTTTCCATATTCTTTGGGGTCATCTCTTCAGAATAGGCATGGATATGCATTCGTTCCAGTCAATTGGTCACGATCTGTCATCTAGATATATTTGCCTAGATGAATGAATGCATTCAGTGCTTGATCAGTTTGTTGAATCATAGTAGTTGACATTCCATTAGTTCTTGTAGTCTCTTTTTTGTAGCTAATGCCTTCAACAAGCTTCTCTAATTAAATAAAACTAGTGACACTTATATGTGTATGCTTATGGAAACAGATTTGTATGTAGAAAGGGTTCACACAGATGTAAAATTGGTTCTGTCCACTGCAGTTCAAGTTATATATAAGCTAGAGACTTCTCTTGGCTGCACAGGCTGCTGGACAGAAAGGAGGAAGATGAAGGAGGAAGAGCATAGACTGGTCAATTCAGAATTGGATGACTCTGAGGCTGAACAAATGGAACCAAGGTCAGCAGTCTGTTAATGCCTTCTGGGATCAGCAGGCCATATAACCGGAAATCGACAGGCCAGGTGCAGGGACTAGATCCAGGCTACTAACAAGGAAGTTTCCTCTGCACTAAAAGAACCTGCCCCTGAACAAAATCTCACTTAATTGGGTCAATACTTTGAGCAAGTTAAGGAAGTGATCCTCTGCCCTATTTTTCCCACAGCTGCTTGACTGTTTCACAAAGGATTACATCATGGAAATGACCATATTGTGTTAGATCATATCATGAGAAAGTCCTGTCCACTCAAACTGACATAAAAGCAGTCTTCCATCAATACTAATAGTTCTTAATGAGATCCTTATTTAATTATGAGCTTCATAGTATTCTATTACCAGGATTTCCACCCATTTATTTTAAAGATTGTCTACTAGATATTTAAAATTTCTATAATTTTAAGCAGTTACAGAAATGCTTCAAAAATAAACTTGCAAGTTTGAAAATGTTTCTGTGACATTTATCAGCATCAGCCTTGATTTGTGAATTAAATGGAAATTTTTCTTTACATATACTCTATAATAGTAATTTAAACAACACCAACATTCTCTACTTTTGAAGATATAAGTAGGATTTTGTCTCAAATTTCTGTGCATGTACTTTGGTAAGTAATATATCTTTGATAAATTTTACAAATTCTTTTGTAGATATTTAAGCTTCCTAATCTGGAGCCAATACTATAAGTTACATCTTTTTAATAAATTCACTAATTCTAACTAGATTTTCAAATGAGCTTACACAAAATTAAGGATAGAGTTTATCAAATAACTCTTGAAGGTTTTTCTTCGTGCTATTACCTCTGTTGATATTAGTTACCACTAATTCATTGTTCCTCATGGCCACCTTATATATCACAGAATTTAGCATTGTTTAATCCTATTCAATTTTAATGATTTTTGTATGACTATATTTGTTATGATAACTATTGAGTTGACCCATCTCATTGAAGGTTTTCTTCACTTTTGCTGACTGAGCCTCTATTTTATCAATCATAATGTGCTTTCCTAGTTTTTTTATCTTACCTGATGTGTCTAAAGTAAATGAATTAAGGTTATTTTTATTATTATCTATAAGAAGCATTCTATGTGCATTTATTCTAAGATGATGGTAATTTGTCCCTCCTATTATTCAAGTGTCTACAATTTTCTTCACCAACATCACAATTTAAATGCATCAACTTTTCCATTTTCCTTCTACAACCTAGCTTTATCAGATCTAGGAAGAAATTTAAAAACTAAGTATCACCTTGAGTAAGGTGCTACTTAATTTTCAACATTTCAACATTGCTTTATAAATTTTAAAGTGATTTTTTGTAGCAGGTATTCCTAACACAATATGAAATTTGATATTTTATTGTTGTTTACACAAATTTTGAGAATGCCTCCACTTAGAATAAAATTATTGACAACTCACATTTCTCCATTTACCATGATGTTGCTTATATTTTCAATTATGAGGATTTTTGTTTGCTTATCATATATATCTTTATCAGAAAACCAAAATTAAGAACACGCTCAGCATATTTTAAAGAATGAAAGAAAATAATTCAAGCCTTGAGTTTCAATTTTAAAAATATTATATTGGCAAAATATTGGCAATGCCAGAAACATCAAAAGAAGAAATAAAGAGCATATGCAGCCACAGTGCCAAAAGGAAAATGTTAATACCCAACCATTTCTCAGCATATAGCTGAGAAACAATGTTATGAAAAGATGACTGGGAAGCTGTGCAAAAAGCTTTAGCCAAAAACAAGGTTCAATGAATTAATGGAATACCAATTGAAATGGTTCAGTAATTTGGTGAAACACTGGAAACAGTTATTTATGTATGCCAAAGAATTTGGAAGACAGTTACTTGGCCAGTTTACTAGAAGAAAGAAAGGTGATGAACAGAATGCACACGTTATAGAAAAATAGTTCTAATATCACGTAAGTAAATTTTTGCTGAAGATCATCCAAAAATGGTGATAGCAGGACATTGAGAGGGAGTTTCAGGTCAGATTCAAATGAGAACCTGGAATAAGGGATAGCATTGCTGATGTCAGGTGGCCCTGGCCTCAACACACAGAATACCGGAGATACATTGACTTGTATCTTACCGGCTATACCAAGGTATCTGACAATGTGGATCATAGCCAACTATGGGCAGCCTTGAGAAGAATATAAACTCCATAACAGAATATTTTGCTTGTGCACAAGAGGAAGTTGTATTAACAGAGAAAAGGAATACTACTTGGTTTAAAATCAGAAAATATATGTATATGAATAACCTAGGTATGGAAAATACGGAAGCACATGTTTATTTCAGTTAAGAGGTAACTTGGGGCGAATATGGGAGTTAGTGAGAAGGAGTCTACGCTTGGGATGATGAAGAATTTTGGAATTGATATTGGTTGCAGTATCACCACAGAGTAATAATGTCACATAATTGCCCACCTAGCGTTCTATATTTTTACTATAAACTTAAAACATTTATAAAAAAATAAGTGCTTACCAAGCCACATACTTGAAACTTCCATCATTTTATTTATTCACAAATAATTTCTTCAACACAAATGCATGATAAACCCAAAGAGGAAAAGAAAAGCCACTGCATTAGACCTAAAAATAAATGACACACTTCTACTTAATTACCCTGAACTGTAAAGCAAATGTTAAATTCATTTAAAATAACATATGTGGCCCCATTCTAAGTTGTTTTTCTCAGGGATATAAAATTTAGTTATTATTGAAACCACATAAATCAGCCATTTTAACTTGTTTAAGGAAAAGCTCAAGAATGACCATAACCATCCTGGTATAATAGAGCAAATCGCCTTCTAATTGCAAAGCTTGCAGTCAGGTTAATCATAGTACAGAAGTTGGCTTAACTTCTCTACTGTGAACTTGACACTTATCGTAAACATTCCTGGTTTAAAATGAAGTGTTACTTAATACTCAGCAAAGATTCTTTTAAAGGCTCAAATTTAATTACATGTGTCTACAGCATATTAGTTTCCACTGTCAATGCAACACATTTTCACTCTTTCATTTTAATTATTTGTGTTTTTTAGCCAAAATGTTGGGCACTTAGAGACAAAAATTATACTTAGCAGAGGTGTGAGTTCCTGAAAAACAAATCAGTGAAGTGCTAGAAATAAATATCTGATTGTTAAGGAGATATGCAAGAAAAGTTATTGCAACCCTCAGGTGTACAGTTTGAAGCAGGACTAGTATTTGTTTATAACAGAGAGGCCACTGACAGTTTTCCTGGCCTAGAGTAAGAAATGACTGGAACAAGAATATTCCTTGTCTGCATAGGGGAAATAAAATGTTGGACTGGAGGTTTCTTTGTGTCCTTGTGTCGTGAGGCATTATAGGGATTTTTAAAATTTAGAAGCGAATAGTGCAATCAGTAACTCAGAAAAGTCTGGCCCGAACCAGTAGACATGTCAAACTCTCCACCATTGAGTGGCTTCCAAAGCACAGCACCCACGGAGGACAGAATGGAGTTGGCTCGTGGCATCCAGAGTCCGTGGCAGTAGGGAGCCCTGTCTCCTAGTTTCAGAGTGCCCACCTCGCTCTTCGCTGCCCAGCCCTGAGACCCCGCGCCATCCGGGTCCACGGCAGCACCCTGATAAGGCTTGTTTTCACAATGGCACCCAAGTCCGTGCAATTTATCATGACTTTAATAGTGAGTTTCTCAGTTTAGTATTGAAAATGTACGTCGTTATTATTTACAGGAGAAGTTTGTGCGCAATATAGAAAACAAGTGCGTGTGTGGAAATCAGGGGGAGGAGGGCAAGAAGTATTCATTATTTCAAATGTATTTTTTAATATGTATACCCTGGGCTTTTAACTGTTTGCTTGAAAATGGCATGTGTAAACTGACTGACCAGTTGATAGTTACTATGTAAACACCCTGATAATCTGCATTATGTAAAAAAACAACTTATGATTGACAAGACATGTGAGTGCTTTCACATGTTTATAAAGAAAAATAGACACAGCTCCTATGGTAATTCATTAATATTCTTCATGCTATTGAAAGCAAAGCATTGCTATAAAGATAGGTAGATGAGAGAAAGACATTGTGACATATTTCCCTAATAGTCTGTTGTATAAAGTTTGGCATAAAACCTGCTAAGTTTATTAAATTTTATAATTCAAGCTTTAATAATTGTAATAAAATTATTACTAATGGAAAAACTAATGAGAGAGTTTGAGACAATATATAAAGCACTTTTCAATGAATGGGAGCTTAGTCTTCAAGGGTTATTCTTTACACAATGTCCAGTAATGGCTAAATAAATATGATGTATTGTTTATTCATTTTATGCTATCAGTTGGACTGGTAGCATAATGATTGCACCTTGGGCTGCTGGCTGCAAGGTTAGCACTTTGCAACCACAGGTTGCCCTCTGGGAAAAACAGGACTTGACTCCTGTGCAAGTGACAGTCTCTGAGACCCACCGGGCAGGTCCTCCCTGTCCTAGAGCATCATCATGAGTCAGTATCAACTTGATGACAGTCGAACGAGAGTGAGAGCGAGAGATTTTACAGCAAAAAGGACTCCTGGAGAAGTAATGCTTACGTTCTCCACTGCTGGCTGAAAGGTCAGTGATTCCAAGCCACTAGTGGCTCCAGAAGAGAACTTACGGGCGGTCTGATCTGTTCTCGACAATAGCCTCGGAACCTTTCAGGAACAGTTCTACTCTGTAATGTTCTGTTATTATGCAGCAAAATTGGATTGGCAGCAAACTGCAACAAAAATCATATAATAAACTCTTTGATTTGGACAGAAGCTAGGTATATATTAAAGATATTACTTTAAATTAAAATATGAAACACAAATCAGTGTTAACATTCTGCAAGTTTAGATCCCAGAATCTAATGAAGAAATGTGTCAATCAAAATTGTGCTAATCAACCACTCCAGAGGTCCTATAAATGATTAAACTGCAGTAAAATGCATACTCTCTCTTTTCACTCGTCAATATGCTTATGAATCAAAGATAAAATAGTTATGTCAAAATTGGTGTTACTGTGAAAAGAGACCATGGCCGTATCTTCTCACAAAACAAAGGACAACTATTGGAAAAAATGTCCCTGGGAATTTCTGAAGCTGTGAATCTTTTTTTATTGCTTAATAACATTCATTGTTTGTTTGAGATGAATTTGTCATGAAAGACTCCAAGTCCAGCTGTAAATTATTTTTTTGGTAAATTTTTATAGTACCAAAAAGTCTTATATTTTTCCATGTGGTTAAAAACTCAGCTGATGACTGACTATGACACTAGAGCTCTGAAAAATGCCTATGTGATTGCATAATTTCCGAACCGCACTGTGATGTAACTGACAATATATGTCAATACTTAACTGCTAAAGAACTGAGGACATGGTTCAGACAAAGTGACCTTAAGCTTTACAGCCAGTATTTCTCTCATCTTATACCATGACATTCATTACTGCCAGGCATGCAATATTAATGGTAAAAAATATTTGGATAGTAGATTTTTCAGTATAAATGTAGATGTAACATGTTGGCTTAAGATAGTCAATTAGTAAAAAGTAAGTATAAGCTTCAAAATTGGTCTTTGAGCAGCAAACAGAAGTTTACATCTTTCTTTTGATCATTTTTATTATTCTACAAAGAAAAAGGCGTAAGAAATTAGGCTCATTAGAATTGATGTTTACATTTATTTTGCATATTACCCTAAAACAGATATTGTGGACAAATTTTCTTTATAAAATATAACATTTAATAAAAATTTATAATTATTAATGCACTGAATTATTGCAAAGTAATCTTCCTAGTCTCTAGAATCTTTGTAAATATTAAGTACTTGCACATTTCTGTAAATTACCTTTAAAATGATTTCTAAATATCTGTATATGTGTATCTATCTATATAGTCTACATCTATATCTATATATGGTTTATGCACACATATACAGTGTCTCTTTATGTTTGGTTAATAAGCAAAATAGCTTCAATAAACTACATCTGTATTTTCCTGTCAACTTATATTGTTTCAGAATGACCTATCTTGAGAATTATCGTACTCCTTTATTTCTTTGTTGAATAAATTGTCTTGCTTCTGAGACATTATGAATTCTATGAAATAATTTATTCATTCAAAACCAGTTGACTTATTATTTTCGCAGTTGATTACCTTGGAGAGACCAAACTATAAACTCCATCTCAGTACAATTCTCAGCTTAGTTGGATCGACTGAAATCTGTTCTGTACAAATCTGAATCATTGGGCAGAAAAGATTTTTTACAAACTTCAAGATTTCCCTCTCTTGATACCAGCTTTTAGGATTTCCCTACAATCTAATCACTATTACTGTACTAAACTCTTTCCTTAGCTGTCCAGAAGAGATGTATGACATATTTTCTTTTTTCAAATACTTTTATTGAGGGCTCTTATATCACTTATCAAAATCCATACATTCACCCATTGTGTCAAACACATTTGCTCATATGCTGCCATAATTTTGAAAGTTTCCTCTTCCCATTTGAGCACTGATATCAGTTCCCCATTTCTTCCCCTTCCGTCCTCCCTCCCACCTTGCCTTAGGAACCCTTGAGAAGCTATAGATGATATCATCCTCTGTCACTCCTCATCCACTTTTCCTGGGTGGGCGTCATAAATTGAACCTCGTGATTGATTCCTTCTTTCTCCCCCCACCCTCCCCTAATCTTCCTGGTATTTCTACTCTCTTTCTTGGCCCTGAGGGGTTTATCTATCCTCTTGCATAGGGGTCACAGGGAAGAGATGGACCATCAGGGTACAGTAGAGCACCAATGAACCCCACAACTTTGCTCTAGATCTTTGTGCTTCCTTCGCTCCACTGTCATGGCCTCAATTCTACCATACCAATCAACTTAGACCAGAGCACACATACTGCTACAGATAAGAGCCCACAACACAGATTTTCTCTTAAATATTATCTGTTCCACAAACACAAATTACAAAATACCTAAAAGATGATATGTTAAAAATTATGGGAAACTATTTTCAGACAATTTTCTTCTTTCAACTGCCATCCCTTTCAGTATCCAAATACCAAAATGACATTTCAAATCAATCTTTAAGTATAATGCTTTCTGTAGTAGGATTATATTTTCTGCCTTCAAGGAAGTAAAATCAGTAAAGCAATATTGAAATATATGCACCAGCAAAGATCTAGTATGAAGAATTTCCCAAAGACTCCAATTGGAAATTGGCCAAATATGTGGCAAAGGTGTACTGATAAATATTGGAGATTGGAAAGGAAAATTGGAAATAAAGATGTAGGAATAGTAGTTGGAAACTATGGTTTTGAAATAGAATGAAGTTTGAGATGAGGTGATGGAATTTTGCAAGACCAATGAACTTATTCAAAGTAAATACTTTTAAAAACAATTAGCTGATGACTATACATATGGAGTCATTCAGACGGGATACACAGAAGTCAAATTGAAGACGTCTGTGGGAAGAGAAGACAGAGATCCTCAATATCAATAACTAAAACCAGACCAGGGGCTGACTGTGAACAGACTACCATGTAATTGCTCCTATGTAAGTCCAGAACTCTAACAAGTCCATGACGGACAACATAGAACATTGAGCCTTATCCACCTGAATTTCCAGAACACACCTAGAAAGATTTGACACATTGAGTGCATTGAATAGAGATCTAATGAGTTGTGGGAGGCAGCAAAGATCTCATTCATAAAGAAATCAAAAGGTCATTAAAATGATGAGAAAGGAAGAAAATATCAAAGTGACTTATTTAAAACTTTCAATATACAGGTGGCACAGCTTCCTTGCTGAGGGTGAAGAGGACTTTATTTAATGAAAAATGAAGACTGAAGATTTCAGTATAGATTATGACTTCATGTAGGGAAAAAACCAAAATCTTTCTACTGGACTACAGGTAATGTCAGAAATGGAAAAAAGGTTAAAGGTGTAAAGGATTTTTGTCTTACTTAGATAAGAAAGCAATGTTTATGGGAGAAGCAGACAAGAAATCAAAAGACACACTGCATTAGATAAGTCTGCTGTAGAAAATTTCTTTAAAATATTGAAAAGCAAAGAAATTACTTTGAGAATGTAAGTGCACCTGACCCAAGTTATGACATTTTCAATTGCCTCATATGAGTGTGGATCTTAGATATTGAATAAGGAAGAAGAAAGAAGAAGAATACATTCTAAGTATATGTTCAGTATTTTGAGAAATCACATTTGATGTTTCACAGCAGCCATGGTGTTTCAGAATTCTGATTGTAATGTGTGAAGTTTCCAAACTCTATACCTACTCTCTAATGTTTTTTCTTATCTAATAAAAAAGTGAATTTGCATGTTAACATTTTCTTTGTGATAACAATGCCAAGCATCTTTTTTACATGTTTATTGATCATTCCATTAATATATTTAAAAATATATTTATAAGTTATTTTTTGCTTTGCTTTGCTTTCTCAAGATTTTTTGACTGTTCATTGTGGTATGAATTTTAGGATTGAATTTTCTAGTTATGCAAATCAGTTGTTAGATTTCTGAGTTGAATTGAAATTAAATTTTATAGATAATTTTGGGTAGTAGTTTACCATTTGTGAACTATTTTAACATGCTAACAATATTAAGTGGACCATTGCATGAATATGATTTGGATTTCTACTTATCTGTTTTATTTAATATTACCTCCTGTTTAATAAATTTGACCTTATGAATCTTTAACACTCCCCTTTCTCCTAATTAAATTTCTTTCTAGATATTTTATTATTTTAATTTATATTGTAGGTAAAATTATTTTCTTGATTTTGTTTTCAGGTTACTTCTTGCTGTTGTATAGAATTTATTTTGTATTTTGAATTTTTTCTCTAATTCTCTACTCATTGGTCCTCACTAGAAACTTTTTTTGTGGATTCTGTGGGATTTTATTTCTGTATGTGTTAATTACAAATCAAATAGTTCTATGGTGCTCAGACTGTTAACATGGAAATGTTGAACTTTATGTTGGCTACATCAAACAAGAGTGGAGATAGGGTGTGGGCAAGTAATGTTTTCCTACAATTTATACATAGCTACTTTAAAACTTTGGCTCTTTTCTTAATCTTTTACAAAATTCTGCATATCTTTTTTAATTATCCCTGTTTTCTTCTCTTTTGTTCATTTTCTTTTTTGTTTGTGTGATGGAAGTCAGGAACATGCCATTTCTTACTTCATAATCTTATTCTGCTTCACATTTTATTTTAATGTTGACTTCTTATTGCCAAAGATATTTTAGCAGTTTTGTTGGCTTGTTACTTTCATATCGTGCAATCCAATAGATCAATAATTCAATCATATCAAAGAAAATTGTACAATCATCACCAGACCAAGTCTAGATGATTCCACAACATCCCCAGGCCCCATGGTCAAGTTGCCTTTAAAATGAGTTTTCAACCACAATCCATTCTAGAACTCCCTCCTCCCTCCTGCCTGCACAAATTACTCCAAAACTCCCGGTCCCTCTCTATCACTCACCCTCCCACATGTTTTTCCTATAGCCCCTTGTATCAGTTATTATCATTATGTAACCACTTGCCCTGTGCTTCACAACTGGAAGACCCCACGGAAAACAATGACAAACAAAATCACACAAAGTGGCAAGGGTAATAATTCAATAAAATGCTGACCAAAAAATAATGCTAAGAAGGAAACACCCTCACAACCTCTAAAAAATCCAGAGAATAATATCTGCCATGGAACCAGTTAGAGATACTTGTATGCTGAACAGATACAGGTCATACCTATAGGATAGTCAACTGGCCAAAAATGGAGTGTGATCCAGTATAGTCAAGATTACAGGCCTCTCTGTCTGAAAGTGAAGCTGTTGGAGATGCTTGCCTGCTAGGGTAGACCTACGGTGAACAGACGTCCTGCTTTTTTAACAATTTGTGCTGTGCCCCATGGGGTTTTAAAATTAAATAAATATATTGCAATAATATTTTTGGTTCTATGAACACTTTTGTTGCTCCGTATAGACAAAATTTTTAATCAAGACTCCCCCTCTCCCCAGTCAATGTGGCTCAGTTTGACTAGACACTCTGTAGACAGGTTTGAGACTCTAATCAAGTCCTTTAACCCTCCACAAATTGGATGTTCATAATTTCTGCTCTGATGCTTTTCTCCTCACCATATGAGAATTTTGTAATTGTCACCTTTTGTTCACACAAGTTGATGTGCTTCTTTCATATGGGCTTAGTTATTGACTCCTAGTTAGATGGCTTTAAAAAAATACAAGTTGTTAAGACCCCAAGCACTATTACAATGGATAGCCAGACACTATCTGTTTTTTCACCACACTTTGCAGCAGCATCCTTATGTTCAGTGGTCATTTCATGAAGGTGAGTATCCAGCAGGATTGGAGCTAAGATTAATGCAAGTCTAGAAAGCATTTCTGGATCTCTGACCTGTTTTCTCTTTTTTTAAAAAAAATGCTGTAACTTGAGAGCCAACACATAATTCAAATCACCCCATAGTTCAATAATGTAAAACACAACAGTACAGCTTCTTTCATTATCATACATTTTCCAAAACATAATTTTTCCTTCTTGGATTTCTTGATATTCTCTCCCTTTTACTTCTCCCGCCATTCTATCTCACTTTCTGCCAAGCCCTCATTATATTTTCTTTCCCTGTAGAGATAACATCCCTGGGTTTCCTTTACTGAAAAATAAAGAAGCAAATAACTAAAATAAATAACTTTCAAAAGTAGTCACCTAATGCTGGGGTACTTTCTAATATAATCAAGCATAAGCAGGATATAACAGAATGGCCATCACAAGATTTCCAGGAGAATACATATCTTAATACAGTGTATAGGACTTTGATACCTAGGCTACCAAAACCTGATTTATTCACCAATCAATAGCACATGGTTCTTGGCACTGCTGTCCTCTTACATCCTCAGGTGACAAGTGTGTTGGGGGTAGAGTCAATTTTGCCCAGAGGAGTTACCATTTGGGCTTTCACAATGCAGCTCCTGGAGCATTAGCCATGGCACAAATACCCAAGCTTCAGTGTCCCAGGATTCCAAGACATGCAGCCTGGGTTCTCAGATTACTCCCAGAAGCCCTAAGTGAACATACTCTCTTGCTGCTTGACACTAAAGATCTGCCCTACCTGATGATCCCAAGAATATATAAAATGCACATAATGAACAGAAAACAACTATTGTATAAGGATAGGTAACTGGATTTGGGGGGTTACTTGCAAATGAATAGTGAGAGAACATTATTACTGAAAAGCTTTCTTTCCTTATGTTCCTATTCTTACTGCATATTCAATGAAATTCTGAAGCACAATTAAGTGCCTTATTCAATTAATTGAAAGTGAAGACTTGCGATTTCTGTCTCTTAGCAATGACCCTGATCTCTGTGTTCAATGGAAAATACAAATGCACACTTAGATAGCAGACTTGAATGTATTAGCTTATTCATATGACTACTACTCTCAGATATGGCAAAATCAGTATTATCCTTAAATATTAAAAGCTATAAATTTACCAAGTCAATATGAATAAATGATCATATATATATGTATATATACAGAATGAACAGCAACTCAGTAAAAAACAACATTGCAATCAGTAAGGATTAGAGATTTTGGCTTTTTGAATTTTATTCATTTATTTTGGTAAGCAATATGAGGATGACAATGAAGGCATCAAGTAATGAAATCTAATATAACACAAACAAAACTACATTTCAAAAATTATATTTTAAGTGATAGAAAATATTATTGGCATGTCCACACTAGATACTTTGTGTTTGACTCCTTAAAGGCTGAAATTTCTTTTCTGATAATTATAAGCATTACTGATAAGGAATCTTTAATGGAACCAAAAACAGTTAATCTTTCCTGATCCTGGCCTTTTCTATAGATTTCCTTAAATCTGTTTATATTCAGAATATAATGAAATATACATGAAAAAGGTTACAGAATAAAATGAACCGTGTTAGAACAAAGATTTTTAAAGCAAACCAGAAACATATGAAATTTTAATGGAATATCAGAGCTCAACTGCAACTTTGTTCTTCCTTATAACACGAATTAATAAGGATAGTCAAATTTGAAAACTTGAAAAGTAAACAAGAGTGTAGCTTTAAAGAAATCCACATAGAAAATGTATTAAATTTAAATATGTATCTTTAAATATACTCCTCATTTTTCTAACATTTTTCAGTTATTTAACTAGTGAAAAATCTATTATCTATTTTGCAACTAGATTTATACTGTGAAGGAAAAAATTACTGAAGGCAAGACAAGAATAACACTGATCACAAGAGTTAAAAATCATTGCCAACTTGGATTCCAATTCTCAGTGGATTGGCAGCTAAATAATTATTCCCCTATATCCATTCTGTGATTTGATGTAGTCATTCTCCATTTTCACATAATGCCAGTTGTTACGTATCAACCTGTCTTTGCATCTCACTATGTTGAGGAATATGTAGCCAATATACACGTTCTTTTAGTCCTCTGAAATATTGTGTAAGCCCAATTTCACTAGAGAAGCAAGACCAGTGATAGGTACACATACAGCACTGAGAAATGTTTCATTCTGTTGTATATAAGGTGGCTATGAGAACCAACTCCAGATAGATGATAGATATAGTTGTTGGGTACCAGATGTGTGTGTGTCACCCAAGCGACCTGTGATTGCAATATGTGTGTATGCATATATACATGCATGCATACATATATACACATAGCATTTTGGTAATAGCAGAGGCAAATGAATATTAGGTTGGCAGGACTGGCTCTATTGAAGATGTGTATGAATCCAAGGTTGGCAGGTCAGATGGCAGGCTGCTGACCACTACCAAAATCCCCAGGCAGTATGGCAAGCTATTGGCTCAAGTTCATGGAACTGAAGGTTAATGAGCCAGATCCAGTATCCAAGTCTAACAAAGAGCTGGGCAGATTGTCCTCAGGGTCCAAGGATCTATTACTCACCATCCTGAACTCTTTCCAAGTTGTAGTGAAAGCATGCAGTTGATAAGATATTAAATTAATTGCATCGGGAGTATGATCTTAATAAGAGTGTTGCCTTTCACCCTAATCTTATTCTATTATGGAGGTTTATAACTGATTGACTGTACTTACATAGTGTTAGCTCTAGACATGGGGGATTACTACTTGTTAACAAATAGACCTCTGAAGATCCTGACCCAGTGAATTTGATAAAAATCCTAATTAACACATATATAAATGTTGAAAAGCAAAAAAAAAAAAGCCACAATTCAAAAAAAGCAAATATTTGATAGAAATCACCAGGTATTGTTAAAGTAACTTAGTTATTAGCATGTCTATGAATATAGATTCTAGGACACAAGCACTAAAGTTTCAAGAAAGAAATCAGATTTCTCTTGCCCTTAGATCATCTGTAATTCACAGCTCAAAAGTCATTGCTTCTGGTATTAATTAATAAATCACTTTAAACTGGATAATACTGTACAATATAGGTTTTTCTTCTAGAAGTATTTAAAGCAAGTTCTGAATTTAGGTCCATTATGTCCCACTGATGCCAAATAGATTCCACCACTTGACCCATGTGATCCAGTAGACCCACCCCATGAGGTTTCCTTCACAGGGTTCTTTCTTGCCTGCAGCAGCTCAGCAAGCACTTCTGGAGGGCCATGTGTCACACCACCTTGGGACTGTTGGATGCAAATTAGGGGCTCAAAGTGATGTGTTCAGCTCATTATGACCAACTAAGCTAGAATCATGCAAAACCATGCATACTAATCACCAACTCATAAACAAAGTTAATCCATTTCCAGGTGTGAGCTAACTACTTGATGCTATAAATAAAGTTTATTGCGACACAGCCATGCTTATTTGTGTGTGTTTCTCTTCAGGTAGTTTTCACACTATGGCAGAGGGGAACAGTTGCAGCAGAAACTCTAAGAGTAACAAAGCTGAAGATGTTTATTTATTTGATTCGCTTCACCAAAATGTTGGTGGGAACCTGGGTTATGATATTTTGCTTAAACATATGTTTTTAAATTATAAAACTTAAAACAGATTATCATTCCATAACCTCTACTATATTTTTTTGGTTTGTTAGCAGCAGTATGCATCTCAAATAGCTTATATAAATGAATGTCACAAATACTCTTTTACTTATCATCCTAATAACCTTTTCCAAGTTATAGGGAAACCATGAAGTCATAAAATATTCAATTGTTTAGAATTTTCTATGTCTGTAGTTGATCTTAAATTTTATAGAGAATATTAAGGTCAATGACAAGCTGTACATGCTAAATGCCTATATTATATTTATTATAACATTGTAAATATTTTCCTTGAAATAATTTCATAAAAATGGGCATATCATGTGATAATAGAGTTGGTCACATCTACAAAGGTAACAGTATGGCTAGCTAAAGCAAATTAAAAATATAGTAGAATATTACTCATTTCATAAAATATGAGGAAAAAACAATATATAAAAAAGGTGAAGACATTATTCAGCAAATTATTTCATTAGGACACTGCCATTAATTATTCCAGCAGCATTTTTCCCTCAGTTTCTATTTTTAATTCAAATCTGAGAAAGTTACATTTGCCTAGCTTATGACTTATAACCAACCACACACACACACAGGAAATAATTTCCCAATGTTTAGCCCCACAAAAGACAAAAGGAATAAGCAATTTCCCCAAATAAGGAAAGAGATATAGAACTAAAATAAAGATCTTAATCACAGGCATTCTAGGTAAAGGGAGAAATGTGGTCAAAGCTGTAATTGCCTAAAAATGCAGTACATCTAATGTTCAGGTCTTAAAAGCTAAAATTACAAGCATTTGAAGATTAATAAAATGACATAATCAAAGATGAAATTTATATCTATAAGATAGGTAGTGTTTTGCAGTCCATGTAGTCTCTGTCACAACTATTCACTGATGTGGTGTGAAAGCAGTTACAATCTGTTTAAATGAAATTCTATTTATCAAATTAGCTGGGAGGCTTGATTTGACCAACATGCTGAATTTTGCTAATCATAACTCTAGGTCTAAGATTGCAAAAGAGACTTGATATGTGCTGGAATGAACACTTGAAGAGTAAATTTTAAAGGGGGCAATCATTTATAATTTTTTATTCCTTAAAAATTCATGATATTGTATTCACATAAACTATAGTTACATATTAACATACGCCTATAATTATATGCATAGCATGCATGAATGTAATTATGTATAAAGTCAGCTATATATAAGATATTCTTTAGCATTCTTTTACTAACCTGAGACCTATAAAAAATGAAGGAAATTGTAGACAACCGCTCTAGGCAAAAACAAATAAGTATAGTTTTATTTTTGTAATCAGTGAATTAACTTAACAAGATTTGTTTCTCTGAAGGATAATTTTGAAAGCAGTATTTTCATTATGTTTAATTTCTTTACCAATAATATAGCTATCATTTTCTTTTAAACTCAAAGATTTTTTAATCTGGCTTTTTCTTTTGCCTTTTATAGTTTTATCAATTATAATGTTTCACAACTGCTGTCCCAAATTGAAGCTATAAAACTTAAGCATATCACACAAACTAGTGATACCAAAAATAATCATCTGAGTCACTGATGATATCTTTTGCTCCAAAATAATTCAGTGAAGTTTCTGTGTTCGTTTGCAGAAAAATATAAATAAATAAAACTGATTAGTAAAGCAAGTTTAATGCTCGTTATGGATGGATGGCTTAATTAAATATTTGAATTGCAAAAGGAATATACAAAGGGGCAAAACTGAATATGAAATACTCAGCTCTAAAGCACCGAAGGTCATACATCTTTAGAATTTAGCAAAATCAGGAAATTATTCTTTTTGTCAGTGAGTGGAATGCTCATTTAAAATGCATGCAAAAGGGGAAAGCTCTTCAGGCTGAATGGACATTTGCACCACTCAGGACACAAACTTGCCAAGCTTGGAACATAGGAAACATAAACCAAAGCCAGTTACAACCAGTCAACGCTGATAGCAAGTGGATTCCATCTTTCCATGGCCCAAGGGGACACAAGGAGAACTTCCTTCTTGGATTTCTGATGCTGAAAGAGGGGGAGAAAGTCTAAATCTTTTTCCCAAACAAAAAGGAAGCTGGTAATTTTGAACCAGCCTTATGTTTAGCAGCCCACTCATAACCTGTTGTTCTTGTTGTTGCTGCTATGGGTAGGTATCATCGAGTCAGCTTCAGCTCCAACCCATAAAGACCCTTTGCACAACAGAACTACACACGGCACCATGCTCCCTATGTCTGAGCCCATGATTGCTGACACTGTGTCAGTCCGTCTCATTGACAGCTTCCTCCTTTATGCTGTCCCTCTATTTTACCAAGCATGATGTCCTTCTCCAGGGACTGGTCTCTCCTGTCAACATGTCCAAGTATGTAAGTTCTGCAATCCTTGCCTATAAGGAATACTCTGGCCTTACTTCTTTTGATATGAAGTGGTTTGTTCTTTTAGCCATCCAAGGTCATTTTGATATTCTTCTCCAGCCCCACAACACAAATGTGCTGATTTTTCTTCAGTTTTCCTGATCCAACGACCAAATTTCACATGCATATCATGCGGTAAAGCATGCCATGGGTTGAGTTAGGGACAATTTAGTCCTCAACATAGCATTCTTGCTCTTCAATACTCTAAAGAAGTCTTGTGCAACAGATATGCCTAATGCCACACGTTTTTGGATCTCTTGAATGTTGCTTTCATAAGCATTGCTTGTAGATCCAAGTAAGACCAAGTCTTCAAACAGCTTCAAACTTTTCTCCATTTATCATGGATTTTGTCCTTCCTTGTATTAAATAACAAATCATTCTGAAGACAGTAATCTTTGATCATTAGCAGCAAGTCCTTCAATTCCTCCTCACTCTAGGAAGCACAGTTGTTTCATCTGCATCCCACAGGCTGATAATCCTCCATCTGATCCTTATTCCATATTCTTCTCCATATAATCCAACTTCTCTGATTATTTACCCAGTACAGAGATTGAACAAGTGAGGTGAAAGAAACAACCTTGACACAAACCTTTCCTGCTTTTAAACGGGGCACTATGCCCTTTATCTCTTCACACAGCCTCCTCTTGATCTATAAACAAATTCCAAATGAGCACAATGAAGTCTTCTAGACTACCCATTCTCCTCAAGGTTACCCATAGTAGATTAAGGTGCATGCCATAGAATGCCTTGTCATAGTCCATAAAACACATGTAAACATCTTTCTGATGCTTTTTGTTTTAAATCGAGACCCCTCTGATACCAGTAACAATATTCCTCCCCCACATTTTTTTTCTGAATTGGCCTGAACTTCTGGCAGATCCTTGTCAAAATGTTGCTGCAAACTTTGCTGAATTATCTTAAAATTTGACTTGTGTGCAATATCATTGATTCTGTTCTATAGCATAAGCATCCTATATGTTAGCTTTCTTTGGAATGGACACAAATATGTATCTTTTCATGTCAGTTGGTCAGGTAGCCGTTTTCCACATTTTCTGGCATATGTGAGTGCATACTTCCATGCTTTAGTTTTCTGAAATATTTCAATGGGTATTTTGTCAATTCCCAGAGCTATTTTTGGCTGAAGAATGTATCACAGGTTGAACTTCTTCCTGTAGAACCATTGGTTGTTGCTCATATGCTACCCCCTGACATCATGGAATGCCAATTAATTCTTTCTGGTACAGTGATTCTGTATATTCTTTCCATTCTTTCTTTATGTTTCATGCATCATTCATTATTTTGTGTATAGGAGGCCTATTTTTTACCTGAGCTCTTTTAGTTGCAGATATGCTGAGCTTATTCTCTTGCTTTGGTTTTCTTATTCTAGGTCCTTGCACATTACATTATAATATTTGACTTTGTCTTTCTGAGTTGATCTTCAAAACACTCTATTCTACTCTTTGACTTTTTATTTTTCCCTTCACTGTATCTACCTTTCAATAAATAGCAACTTCCAAAGTATCCTCTGATGTCCACTTTGATTTTCTCTTTGTTCCCTGTCTTTTTAATGCCCATTGGCTTTCTTCGTGATGCCCTCACACAACCTGTCAGGATTGTGTGTAATCAGCATTCAAGACATCAAACCTTGATGCTTCTTGAGGTGCTCTCAAAATCTAAGTGGGACAGAATCAAGGTCATAGTTTGGCTCCCATGAACTTGTTTTCCTTTTCTTCAACTTTAACCTTACCTTACTTATGAGCTGTTGATGGTCTTTTGCAAACTCGATCCCTGTTTTGGTTTTTAACTGCCGATATTGAGTTTCTTCAGTGTGTCTTCATACAGAAAAAGTCATTTCGATTTATGTAGATTCCGAAATCTATGGAAGTCCTAGTGCTGTGAACAAGTCCTTGATTTGGTAAAATTCTATCATGCAATCTCCAGCTTATTTTATATCATCAATTCCATAATTTCTACTGTTCCTTCCTCTTTCCACTTTTGCATTCCAAACACCAATAACTGTCAACATATTTTGATTACATGGTTGAGCAACTGCTGACTGAAGTTGGTAGAATTCTTCCATCTTTCATTACTAGCTTTTGTGATTGCTGCAAAGATTTGAATAATTGTTGTATTGAGTGAATTTCCTAGAAGAGAGATGGATACAATCCTATTACCAAGAGAATTTTACTTCATGATGGATTTAGCAAGGTCCACTTTAGCAACAAAGACCACTCCTTTCCTCTTGATTGTGTTAGTCCTGGCATATTCCTGGCATATGGTTTTCTGATTCAAAATGCTCAATACCAGTCCATTTAAACTCACGAATTCCTAGCATATCAATCTTATACATTCCATTTCATTTTTTACCACTTTCAATCTTCCTAAATTTGTACTTTGCACTTTACCATTTTCAATCAGTGAAATATTTTTGCAACTGTTTCTCTGTGCTGTGAGTCGTGCCCTATGAGGAAGCGAAGATTCCGAAGACTCCACGCCCACAGAATTTATGCAACTCCCAGCACCAGAGTCAACTCCTCTCCAAGGATTCGGTTTCTTGGCAGTCACATTTCAATGCCTTCAGACCTGAGAAGCCCATTTGCTAGCAGTAGCTCCAAAAATGCTCCGCTTCTATTGCTCCGGCTTTCCATATTTGAAAATTCTTTGAAGCTATGAATGAATTTTTCAGCAGCTTCTTCCTAAGAAGTGGGGAGCTGAGTCCTTCATTGTTCTTAGAAGCACCACCGAATTCTGT
The DNA here is from genome assembly GCA_004026705.1 of Nesogale talazaci. Lineage (NCBI taxonomy): Eukaryota > Metazoa > Chordata > Mammalia > Afrosoricida > Tenrecidae > Nesogale > Nesogale talazaci. The sequence goes on along the minus strand of PVJH01003112.1, from coordinate 7,681 downwards.
TCACTCTGGGTGATTCTACAGGCACTTTAAATTCCAAGGATATAGCTTCCAGCATGGCAGCTACACAAAAACCACCATAGTGTGATACACCGACAGACAAGTGTTGGACATAGCTTGTACAAAAACAACCTAAATTCCACAGCCCTTGAGTATAGGTAGATTTATAGCTGCAGACACCCACTGAGGAAAGCATGTATTCAGAGTAGAGAAAATCACATACGAACTCAAAGCATTTGAATTTAAACAGAAGAAGAAACCAAATCTTAGCACCTATGGCAGATAAAGTAAATTCGAAGTTTAAGAACAGAGAAAAGTAGACCCTGCACAGGAATTATAGAGAAATTATCCTTTGGACCATAAAGTACAGTGTATTTTCTAAATTTAGAAAATACAGTGTCCACGCTGGTGACCTCTCTTATACTCTGGCCTCTTACTTTTTAATATTATGTGCCACTCAGTTTCTTACTCCTGAAATCACATCTTAGATAATAGTGCTGCCAAAACTTGTATCAACCTAAAATTATGATCATCAGCTTTTACTCATCTCACTCTTTTGCTGAACTCCCTTTGCAATAACCTTTCAACTATGAGGGGGTGCCCACCAAAATCCCCCCAAAATGTTCCACTGAGCTGAACTTTCATAGTATGCATTTTTCCTGCTAGGGGAGCATCAAGCAACACACTGCGAGTTAGTGCACCCAGTGGTGTCACCTGAGAAGGTTTTTCTGGTCATAGTGAAATCTTTTACGAAAGCAGTTTTTTGTATTTCTGTGATGGATGATTTAAGAGAACAGTGTGCTCAGGAAAATGCTACAGAAACTTGTGATGTTTCACACAGGTTAATAGAACAGCACAATAAGGAAAACACAAATGTCTGAGGGGTTTTCTCTTCAAATAAGGTGAAATGCTGATTGATGACAAATCTTGTTCTGGATGTCTGTCAACTTTTCAAACATGAAAATGTCAACAAAATTCATGCATCATGCTCTAGGACTGAAGATAGACCACTGAAGAGATGAGGAAGTTATCTGGGTGCAGAGTGGAAACCTGCCGTGCTTTGAAACTGCCCCAAAACAACCCAGACTTTTTTTCAAGATCGTTATTAGTGACAAGACATGGTGCTATTCTCATGGCCTCAAAACAAATATCAATCAAGCCAGTGGAAGGTGCTGTTGTCACCCAACCCATAAAAAGCTTGTCAAGTGAAATAAAATATCATGGCAATACTCATTTATTTTTTTTATGTGTGTGTGTATTGGGGATGGGGACCGTAGACAGTGCATTTGAGTTCATTCCAACAGATCAGATGGTTAATCAAGTTTTCTATTTAGATGTTCTGAAAAGATTGCCTATGAGTGTGGGACAAAAATGGGCTGGTTTGTGGCATGTAGAGGACTGACTGGTTTTCCTAACATGACAATGCTCTTGCTCATGCAGCCATGTAAGTGTCCTAGTTTTGAGCAAAAAACAGCATGCTTCTCTTGCCTCACACACCTTACTCATCTGACCATTCTCAGTGCAGCATCTTTTTGTTTCCACCAATGAAAAGGGACATGAAAGGACAGGGATTTGATGACATAGAAGAGATGAAGGAAAAAATGAGGAAAGTGCTACCAGTCATTCAAACAGGTGAGTTTGAAAAAATGTTCCAAGGATGGAACCACAGATGGAGAGTACTTTGAAGGTGATAAGGTTGCTTTCTAAAAAAAAAATTAAATACATATAGCTGAAAAAATATTCATTTTGGAGGGTACCCCTCATATATATGGAATGTAAACAAATTTTAATGTCATTTACTTCTGTTTTTTTCATCTTTCTTGTTTTTCTCAGGTTACTTAATTTATCATTACCGACAGTTTATTGAATCAGAATTCAATTTATTTCCCCTCAAGTAATAAATTGTCAGTCAGACTTTCTGAAATAACTACTTGTATGTATATCTGTTAAGGAGGCACAACTTATTATGTAAATTACATGGAATAGGCATGTGACATTATTCAGATGTAGAAGAAGATATACAATAATCATGGAGATTTGCTGAAGACAATGTGTGGCAGTCATGTACTTATGTTAATTTTATGATTGAAATGTAGGGGTGGAGTCTGGCCTGATAATGTGGAGATAGCCATTGAGTAGCCAATGAGGCCTCTGTGTGGGCATGGCTTTCACCTGAGACTCCTGGGAAATCTCGCGGTATTTCCCTTATGAAGATGAGAAGCTGTTTTCCCCAGTTGTTGGGAGTTAGTTTCAGACATGATTAATCACAGGCAACACAGAATGGCAGTTCTGGGAGGCTGGAGTAGCCGGTGGAGATACCACACGGCTTTGCCCTGATGGAGCCGAACCTCTGAGGCTGGGGCAGCCACATGGAGGCCTCTGCCAGCGATGAGTTGCTTCTGCCACCACAGAATGCTGTTGATCACCCCTGAGCCCTGGAAGCATGGAGCCATGGGGAGATCCCTGTTGGTGCCGGGACTCTGCACCCACTGACCTGTGACTTCGTGAGTCAGAGAGAGACTTTATGGACTGATTTTGGGAATATGGGTTAATATCTGACTTATGACTTTAAGCTGTACTGGGCTGGGATGTTTTTCTCAATGTCCTGTTCCTCTTGAATATAAACCCATTCCTTGTATTCATATGTGTGTCTCTGAAATTTGTTCCTCTAGCTACCCGGACTAGCACACAGTGAAACATAACAAAGAATTCATATAGATAGAAGGGCATTTATAGAAAGCTTGTGCTGTTAGGTATAACAGGATAACGAAAATACGAAATGGTCAAGGAACTAAATACAAGAGTTTAAATTAGAAAAACATACAAAAATATTTTAAGAACAGGGTTTGTCTTTGTACATTCTAATTGGAAATAATACATAAATATGCACCAATAACTGTTGGATGATAGACACGTTTCCTAGGAATATATCCCTTTGAGTGTATTCTAAGGCAAAACTCAAAATTTTCATGGGTTAGAAGTTATTTCTCAAAAAATAACAAGTTTTCTATATTTTATTGTATTTAGTCTTAGAAATTAATTTATATGTATGTGAAAAAGTATAAAATTAATTAAGTTAAATGCTCACTGTTTGATTGAGACTCATTTGCATAATGAGTCCACTTATTTTTATAGCTCTAATATATTTAGCATGACATGATAAACAAGCATAAAAGCACAAAAGCTAAGTCCTGTATTCAATCAGCATTTTCCTCATAACTTGCACTTATTAGAGAACTTCTCATACAACTTGGCATGAATTTAAGTCTAAGTTTACATAATAACTATAATATTACATTAAATATAATATACATATTATCTTATGTTAATATTTCTTACATATTAATCTATGACATTGGTCTTCTGTATTCATAATGCTTTATAAGATTCAGTACCTGACAAAGTAATCTTAAACATTTGGATAAAATCCAAAACTTTTATATTTATATATCAAGGGAAAATAAGTCCCAGCTTAAGAGCAGGCAAATGAAAATTTTATGAAAGAAATATAATAATTGCAATAAGTTATTTTGTTAGTCCGGATAGACTAGAGGAACAAATTTCAGAGACAAGCATATAGGTATAAGGAAAGGGTTTATATACAAAAGAAATGTGACCCTAAGAAGGCATCCCAATCCAGTCCACTGCAAAGTCGTAAGTCCAATATTAACCCATATGCCCGAAGTCAGTCTATAAAGTCTGCTTCCGACTTAGGAAGTCACAGGTCAGTGGGTGCAGAATTCTGGCACTGGCAGGGGTCTCCCCATGGCTCCTCGCTTCCAGGGCTCAGGTCCATCAACAGCATGCCGCTCCAGCTTCAGAGGCCTGTTTTCAACAGGACAAAGCCGAGTGGTCTCTCTGCTGGCTCCTCCAGCTTCTCAAATGCTGCCAGCTTGCCTGTGATTAATTGTCTCTGAAACTAACTCCCAACAACTGGGAAGATAGCTTCTCTTCTTCACGAGGGAAATATGGTGAGATTTCCCAGGAGTCTCAGGTGAAAGCCATGCCCACATAGAGGCCTCATCGGCTACTCAATGACTTTCTCTCTGACAGGCCAGACTCTACGCCTACATTTCAATTATAAAATTAACGTAAGCACATGACTGCCACAGTTATTTAGTCTTTCTATCTTTATATCCAGAAGTAGCACATTTTCCGGGATACAAGATAAAAAAGAGAACCATATATACAAGCCTTAACTTAGAAAAATAAATATCTATAGTCTTATCAGAATATTTGCTGAAAACACATATGCTTTATATCATATAATATCCATTGTCATTACATTAATTCCCCCTCAAAATAGCCTTTTAAGAGTTCACCAACGGCTACTAGGGGTGAAGGACAAAGAGTTTTTACTTAGAGGCGTCGAGTTTATGTCAATGGTAGTGGGATTATTAGGAAAAGTATTTCTGTAACGATTATCCAACATGAAAGCATAATCAACACTGATGTCAGTTCTAAAATACTGCCTGGTGTGACTGAACTATTATGTCAGACAGGGTAGCCTAGAGAAAGAAATCCATAAATACTCATCTGTGTATAAGAAAGATGTTTATATTTAGAAGCAATTGAACATTGAAGAAGCATCCCAGCCCAGTCCAGGTCAAATCCATAATCCCAGGATTAGTCCACATGTCCAATACGAATCTATAAAGCTCTTTCAAATTTATGAAGCACAAGCAACGATGTTGAATGCAAGAAAATCACAGGCCACCGTGGGGGAAGGCTTACAGGTCCAGTGGCATCGTAGGCATCTCAGAACCGGCAGGACTTTCCACGTGGCTTCTCCAGCTCCAAAGGTCTGGCTTCATCATCTTCACTCCCTGTTTTCTTTTCTACAAGGATGTCTCACAGGGATTGAGCTGAGAGACAAGTGTCTCCGAAGGAGGAAAATACGGAAATTCCCAGAATTCTCAGGATGATAGCCATGCTTGCACAGAGGTTTCATTGGCTATCTCCAGATTCACAGGCTAGACTTCACCCCTACACTCTTAATCCTAAAATTGACATCAGATTATGTAACAACCACAGTCATGATATCTGTATTAGCTCCCAATAAAATGGCTTTGGAAAGATTATTTAAAAAAATAAAAGTAAGTGGTAAAAATAAAAGTATAATCAATGGCACTAAATCATATATGTAGAAACTATTGAATCAGTGAATGTCTTGTTGTGAATATTTTGTCACGATTAAAAATAATCATGCTAATCGCAATGAATACAAGGAGGAAGAAGCTGCTCTAATATTGATTGTGGCAATTGTTGTACAATTACTTTTGATAAAACTGAATTATTGAAATGTATGATACTGGAAAAAATGCTAATAAAATTGTTTAAATATATTTCCCATTAAAAACACTTATTAGAGACTGAGCTCCGGTGGTGTACGTGATTGAGTACGGTGTCACGCGCTGACCAGTGGTCAAGCGTGACCGACGACTGAACACACGAGGTGAGGCTTGGATAGCAGTGTACCAGCAGAGTTTTATTGCAAAGCAGCCTTAAGCATACCGAGGTCTGCCGAATTGACGGAAGCCCCGACCAACCCCAAGCAGCAGCTTATATACCCTAGAGGGCGATGTGGCTATCGGTGATTGGTTGTATGCAAAGCTTGGTCAGCAAAATGGCGAGGCGCATGCGCAAACACAGTTGTTTACTACAATAGGCACCCAGCCCAAACGGATGTCGGTGCCATCTTGGCTATATGCTCAGCATGATGCCTCCACAGTACGGGACTGTGGTCCACGGGCTTGGCAGTTCAAATCCAGCAGTGACTCTCAGGAGCAGCCTGAGTAGCTCCCACGACCACCAGAGGGCAGTGATGCAAAAAGAAACACTTATTAGAAACTCTCTAATAGGATTTTCCTGTTTATAATCTTTATAGAAGCAGAATATTGCAACTTTATCATATGTAGAGTAATAGTTATTAATGGATCTCTATGACTCTTTTCTATTGTCTACCAAATAAGAATTGTTTTTACTCCCAGCCACCCTACATACTATTACTGAGACTATGCATCTTTCTGGGAGAAGATGCTCTCCTCTTTCTCCAGAGGAACAACTGGTAAGTTTGAAACAATAACTTCGTGATTAACAAACAGCACCATCGGGCTCCTTTGTCATACTACAACAGAGAGGGACTACAGTTGAACCCTCCACAGGATAAGTTAGAGAAATCCACTATATTATTTGTGTCAGGCAAAATTCAGGACACTAGTAATTATTTCTATATATTTATATATTGAGAAAGATATATAAGATAAAAAGAGAAAAAGTTAACTATAAAGCAACACAGATTGCTCAGTGCAACTCACTTGTGTGAGGCAACTAGAAGACTGGCAGTCCTTCAATTCTTGAGGGCCGCTGAATAGTCCTCTGTAGAGCAATCCAGGCTATCTGGTTACAGGCAGCAAATGGCAGAGCAACAGTCACCAAATGTCACCAACAGTCAGCCAGATAACAGAGTCCAACAGTCCCCAGCTCAAGAGATGTATGTCCTAGGAGCGTGGCGAAACAGGGCTTGAAGGATCCTCAACTCACAGTAACACAGTCCACGATTAGGCGTCCCACGAGTAGTGTTGCTTGGAGGTCGAGGCACAGGACCAACAAGGCAGGTCTCTGGTCCGAAAATCCGGAAACAAGAGAGAGAGAGGGCGGGACTTGCGAAGCCCTTCCTATATCTGCCCTTCAATTCATCCCGCGTGTTCATTGGCTGTGCCGTCACAACAGATCCACCAATTTTCTGTGGCCATGTTGGCATAACAAACCTACCCATCACAATCCACCCCTTGCCAACATGGCACCTGTACACAATTTTTTACCCATATAGAATTTCTAGACATCAATGAAATCAAGCTTATACTTAACATTAAACATCTAACATACACATAAATGATAACAGACTGAGTTCAATTGTAGCTGATATATCATACATGAGCAAAGAAAAAAAATTCAATAAGCTAATAAACAGAAAATACATGAATAACCACAACCCTCGCTTCTGCAATTGATCACGTGGTCATAATTGGTAGGTAGAACTACCTTCTTCTACTATCCATTCGTATTACCTTTGCCCTCAGCAATCACTTCAGCTTGTTGTGGTTTTTTTGCCTGGTGGGGTTACCCAGACCTTCATTCCTGAGAGGTCTAGGTCATTAGATGTCCTGTCATGATGTGCTTGCTGTAATTTACCATTAATTTTTATCACAGGGCATGGTAGCACTAAGAGTCGGCCTATGGGATCTCTTGGATTCCAGATATATTGCTCTTTACCCCCATTATGTAACACCAGTCCAATTTCTTCTTGATAATCTGGATCAATCACACCAATCAGTAGAATGACACCCTTCCTGATCTGTTGATCCAAAGGCATGAGAAGCCCAAAGTGGCCAGGGGGCATTCTCAGCTGCCAGTTCAGTGGAATCCGTGCTGTGTTTCCAGGTGAGAGAGTTCCTTCTTTCAGGACGAGGACCTCCAATCCCAAAGAACATAGGGTTGCTGGGACAGGAAGCAAAAACGCTGCAAGTGGGTCAATAGGAGTAATAGTGAGTGGTGCCACTCCAGTTTCCACCCCTTGGTTCCTGGACCCATGAATCCTGGCTATTGGAGACACAGCACCATATATTGGCCGCTGGTTTAAAGCGTATACAGCTTCCTGGAGAACACTGCCCCAGCCTCGCAA